>APFE030712688.1:26355-55163 GCA_000404065.3 Pinus taeda
TGGAAATAGATGGTTTTTGTAAAAGTAATTGGGAGATGATTACAAAAAAATGGTATTTATTTTAAAAAATAATAAAAAATAAATAAATATAAGTATACATGATTTTTGAGCCACACACGTCAAATTCAATTTGTTTCGAGGACATAAAAGGGTAGCGATTTTTCTTTTTACTATGGATAGATTTTCATGAAAATCATATGAATTATTTAATGTAGAACATGATACCTTCTTTTTAGTTATGTCAATATTTTTTATATTCATTTATTTCTAATTTTATTATTTATATTGTCTTTGAATGAACAAAATCAAGATTGGAGTCTTTGAAAATTCAAATAAGCAGTATAAAAAAAAAAATAAAGATCAGAAATATTTGAAAATTGTTAACTTGGCCCAAGGCTCTCTCTCTCTTCCCTCCATTTGAATCAATCACAAGGATGAGATAAAGATAAAGCATAATAATTCAAAGTCAGGGTTTTAATAGCTTTTGAAGCAAATCCAAATCATGTGAGCAACACAATTTTCTTGCTATACTAAATAATAAAAATAATTTGTTTAAATAAGGTTAGGGATAATAAATCTTTGTGCCTAAAATTTTGTTTTTGAGGGAATTTTTTATTTACAAAGGTACATCTAGCTATATAATATAAAAAAAAATTAATTTAAATATTGAAATGGCTTTATGTAGCATATATAATTAATATTATAGTTACAAATTAATAAAGTTTTCCAAGATTAGGAAGAAAATTTATATGATGTGGTCATCTATTTAATAAACTAGATGAAAGAGCTTGAATTTGTTTAATTATTATTAAAGTACTATGTTGAAATAGGTAATGAAGGTTGGATTTCTTTAGTTAATATTAAAATATTATCTTAGGATTGATAAGTTATTATTATATTTTATTATTTAGTAGTAGTAAGTTGTAATATTTCATTGTATGAAGGTTTATAAAAGTATTATTTATAATATCTATGAGTGTGGTATTTGATTTAAGAATAAATTTGAGTGTAAATTAATAATTGATAAAAAAAATTATTTGAATATTGAAAGAAAAAGAAAAAAAAGATGAAAAAGAAGAAAATATGCAAGGATTGAGATCATATTTGATTACCTACATTGGAGGGGGAGTGAATAAACACAAATCTAGTAATAATGATGTGGATTAGTTGGTTAAGTAAGCTGGAATGATTGAAATTTTGGATTCATGGTGAATATTGGTAGTTTGTTGGTTGAATTTTCTCTAAGGATGTAGCCTCTTGAAGAAGGAAAGAATGGTAATGAAATCCTAACTATGAACATTAGGAAGAGGTCATATAATATGAAGTAACATTTGAGACTAATAATAGGCTAAATTTTCCAAGTTACATGTGCAAACTAGGTGTGGAAAATCATATTTGAGTGAATTAAGGTGGATATGAGTACAAATCGATTGTTTTGAAATTAATGTAAGTCATGAATATCTTAAATAGGTTGTATTAAAATATAACTATAGGAATTTCATTGTCACTAATATCTTTATGTTGCACTTCTTAAGAGGCACACATTTTAGAGTGATGCATTGCGAAAACTTAACGGAATATTGGAAGGTTGAAGTGTTTTAAGTATTTTTTATATCCCAATGAGATGAAGACCAATGCACAACAAACTTTTAAACTTATTTATGATGAAATTATGGGGTGATTATTACTATGACAACCTACTAGGAATAATGTAATTTGGAAGTGATAATTTAGTGATATAAATGAAAGGAGGTAATGTTTAACAATTATCATGTTCTCTTATCAAAGGGAAAATATTAATATGATATACAATCCATAAAGAATTGGGTGTTTCATGTGGAAAGTATTTAAAATGGATGTGGAATATATTTAAAGTTCCTATAGAATATAATTCAAGACGTTATGACTTTGTTTCGAGGATATCCCCTCTTAAAAAGGGGAAATAAAATGAGACAACATTGAAATAATAGTGCTAACAACTAACATTCTCGAAAAATAAGTATAAGGAGATAAGGTATTAAAATTATTAAAATAAAAAAAAAGAGGAGGGGTTCTAAGATTGCTCCTTAATCTAAACGGTACATGTTTAATGAAGTTGTATAAGAAGGAATGACAAGGAAGGAACTTACAAATTTACTATTAATGATAATGAGTGGTGGTCATGGTGACCATGACCAAATTGGAATAATGAGATAAATAGAGAGTAGTGTTGGATAAATACTTAAGGGAATGAGTGGAAGTTTCACAAACAAGCGTAAGAAATCAACAAGAAGTAATAAAGTGTCCTAGAATATGATGGAAGATTTTACAATAAGCATTGATAATTGTTAATGAAGTTTAATGATCATGATAATTATGAAGTTAATTAGAGTTGTAGGAATTATGGTAACCTATGATTACATAATCCATGAATGTCTGTAGGATGAGAATAAAGAAGCTAAAAATAGAAATTTGGAATATTTTGCAAGCAGAAACTGAGAAAATATCTTAGAATTAAGGTATTGTTTTCACGGTAAGTCCAACATTAGTGATAGTTGAGCATGGTGCTAATTTGAATAACAAAAATATGAAATTTTAAGATTGGAGTAGCTAATTAAAGTTCATATAGTTCTTAAGGTGCATAACATTAAACTGTAAAGCGAACAATGAAAATGTAATAATGCATAGGCTAAATTATGGGGTCTATCTCAAGTGGAAAGTTCTCTTAAGGATATTTATGAGTGGATTGAAAAACATGATTGGTAAGGGTCATAGTGATGACTTACAAAATTTAGAAGTGTCAAAATTAGAACTTGTGTATGCTTGTAATTGGTGAGAAATGAAAAGTGATAAATTAGGAAAATGTTTCAAGGATAACGATTGTTTAACTTATGGAAAAGGAAGTAAACTATGTGGATTAATGAGAAAAAATTTAGCATGAAGCATAAGAACATATGTTGCTGAAAATTCTATAATATACTTCAAGAATAATATGAACAAATTGACAAAAGGAGTGAGGTCATGTGGTATTGAGATGAGAACTTGATGAGATAAGTAGGTGTTTTGAGGATGTATATTGATAATTACATAATGATAGATAAATTTATAGGGATCAACAAACCCTCATGCAAGTTGATTAAGCAAGATAACAAACTTAAACAAAGATGACCTAGTGTATGTGTGTCATTATGTAGAACGATACTAGAATGGATAAACAAAATATGTATAGCGATCATGGAATTTTAACTTGATATTGATGATTTAAATGATTGTACAAATGGTAGTATATTAACCATGAATTTCACTAGACTTTCCGTGGGGAAGGAAGAATATCTGACGAGATATTAAGGCTCAAGATGATGAGGTTCATTTGAAATTTAACAATGTATCTAGATGAGTATACCTACGGTGTAAACGGTAAACTTCCTAATAGAAATAACAAGAAATGATTATGACACAACACTAATAGCACTGATTAGATAACATAGATCCTAGAGGGATGTTTAATAATCTTAATTCGTAGTTAATATTCATTGTTTATATACATAAATGAAATTAATTCATGATAAGAATGTTTAAAGTGTATTGTTGTTCTATATTTGATAATTATTGAGATGATTCTCATTAATGAGGTTTCATGATGTGATGGTATGTGGTAAGTGGATATTGTTCTATGAGAGGTTAATGATGTATATGTGGTGCTTATTTTTTTATTTGTTATGATAATGATGTTGAATGTTCATGATGGATATGATATGCATAGATATCATGGTGTTATGATGTGATGTATACTGACATGTTGTTCATTTATTATGTGATGTCGTGATATATCTTTGATGCAAATATGTTGTTGTTATAACTTATGAGGGTATTTTATGATGTGAAGCATGTGGTAATCACATGTAGATTTTATGACATGCAAGACTCATGCAGTTCTTTACTATTTAGAATGTTGTGATAATAATGATGTTACATTATCAGATGAGATGCAAGAGTTGGCATATGGATTATTTTCTTTAATACTATGATTATAACTAATGCATTGGATGCATGTTGAGGTGTGGTGACTGACGGAAACTCCATAAATGGGCCAAGAGGGTTGGTTTATTAGATGATCTTGTGGGAACCCATACTTGCGAGGGATAATATGTAACACCATATGGGTTGGGGACAAACTCAATCAACACTACATATGCTAGTGATTCCTTCTTCTTGTATAGATCTTGAGGGATAGCTCCTGAGGGGCTATGGGACCATCTTAAGGAGGCCAAGTGCCTGATATTGTAGGCCACATGCCTGATAATGGATTAGGATACCAAATTTTGGTGGGGGTATAAGGACTTCAATGCATGGGGCTGTGAACCTTAGTGAGTGTGGAGCGAGTGGGCTAGCCTTGTGAGATTCCTAACGTCATTAAGTACTGGGACCAGATGCCTTCCTTGGGGTCAGATTTGGGCTATGGTATAGACTGATGAAGCTTATGTATGGTTCTGAAAGTGGGAAAAAGGACAAAGGTTCCTTGAGATTTCCCGGGTGTTGTGGAAACTTTCGACGCTGGTTGGTTATACTAGTTTATCAAAGGGTGTAGGGCAAACGTGAAGTAATAAATAACTAAATAAATAAAATGTTAAATGATTCAACTTAACTTCGAGATGAAGTTCCTTAACAAGGGGGAGTATGTAATGTCCCCTAATAATAATAAAAATAAGAATAAAAATAAATATAAAGTAATAATAATAAAAAATAAGTAAATAAATAATAAACAATAAAGAGAAAAATAAATGATAAATAAATAGTAAAAACAAATTAAAAAAGATAATAATAAATAATAAAGAAAAATAATAATAATATAAATAATAATAATGAGGAGAACTTAATAGTAGTAATAATAAAATATACATAATAAACTAGAGTTCTAAATAAATATATATAAAGGTAAACTAAAAAAATAGTAAAATAAGTAAAGTTAACAGAAGGTAAAAATAATAATATAAGAAAGAGTTAAATTAAGAGAAATATTAAATTAAGTAAAACATAAAATAAAGAAATAAAGTTTCATGTTGACACATGGAATGTGTGCATGTGGTCTCCTTTCCATTTTTTGGTCTATTTAATGGACGATGTGGAATATGAGATTCACCATTCCTTCATCCATTTTCTTGGGAAAAAAAGTGTTGTGAGACCAAGAATTCCCTACAGTAGTACGTTGATTGATGGCTCGTGGGTGGCCAACTGTAAAAATGTTATGTGTAGCTGAGCCTACAGTTGATTGAAAAGTCGTCCCCAAATATTTTGTTGTGGTAAGCATAATTAAAAGAGAATTCAACTCCAAAAGCATGAGTAAGGAATATCGTTGATACAGGTAAGTAATCTCTACTCGTGTTTTCTGAAAATTCTACGTTAAATAGTTGAATAATTTGGTGTTGATTATTAATCATATAAATTGATGTAATTATTTGTATATTTTAAATCGGGGTTGTTACATCATCTCATAGGGGAGCAAACATCTTCCACCCTATGTTGAACAATAGGAATCATAACATAAGGGAGCTAACAACTTCCACCCTATGTCGATTAATACTATATCTCATCCATCTTATTTTTCCATGATCTTCCCAATAATGAACATCAAGAGTCATGTGGTAGAACACCTACATCATAATCATCTTGGTTTACACACCTCCAAGCTCTCTCTCAACCCACTGGTCAGACGGGGAGCGATAATCCCAACAAGCCCAGCTTGTGGGTATGATGCCAACTAGGGCATACTCTGCATAGAAAAGATATGGGAGAAACATATTCGACTCGATGGGTAACAAGTAGGGGTGATACCCTATTTTCCAGAGATCCTCAACCCCAGGAGCCCTCCATCTCAATTCCTCACCCTGGGATCTGAGATAGGGGGAGGCGTCGACTTAGTGTTCTCGATTAGTGACACCCCTTATCAGGAGAAGTCACATCCATCAGTCCAAGTTTCTCTCTGAAGACTAAGAACTTTCCTTTTGGCAAAGCCTTGGTTAGAATATTTGTAATCTGCTCATTTTTCAATATATGATGGAGTCTAACTATTCCTCTCTACACCATGTCTTGAATGTAATGATATCATATCTCTACGTGCTTGGACTTGTCATGAAATACATGATACTCTACCAAATGTATGCCACTCGTTGTTACAATATACCACTGTAGTGTCTAAGACTTGCACAAATATCTCTCCAAAGAGATTTCTCAACCAAACTACTTCACAACTAGCCATGCTAGCAACAATGTACTCTACCTCGTCAATACTCAGTGTTACAAACTTTTGCTTCCCGCTCATCCAAGATATCATGGAAGATCCATGGCTAAAACAACATCCAGACGTACTCTTCTTGTCGAAAATTTTTCTTACCCATTCATCATTGATATATCCATGAATTCGAACATCTCCAACAAAATATGTTAAACCAAGGGTAATTGTCCCATGCAAATATCTCAAAATGTGTTTGGAAACAATCCAATGTGCATGTAGAGGCTTGGTCATGAATTGACTCAACATGTTCACTGCATAACGTATGTCTGGACGAGTGTTCACTAAGAACATCAGATCCCCAATCAAGAGTCTATACTCAAATGGATTCGCCAAATTGGGTGCTACAACTTCTCCACGTAGCTTCTTGAAATTCATTTCCATTGGTGTGGGTAGGGACTTGCATTCTATCATTTCGAATCTCTCCCATAACTTCAGAAAATATTTTCCTTGTGAAATGAAAATCTCATTGGGCCATTGCCACACCTCAAGGCCTAGAAAGTAGTGCATGAGTCCAAGTTCCTTCATCTTGAATTCAGAGGCTAACTCCCTCTTACACTCGATGATAAGGGGTTCAATATATGTCAAGAATAGATCATCAACATATAAAAATAAAATTAATGACATACCTTGGAATAACTTGAGGTAGACGTTGGGATCGAAATTGCATTTTTTAAATGCCATCTTCACCAAGTAACTGTATATGCGAGCGTACCATGCTCTGGGGGATTGATTCAAACCATACAATGCCTTCTTCAACTTGAAAAAACGTGTCTTTCAATCTGCTACTTCAAATCCCCGTGGATGCTCAACGTAGACTTCTTCCTGTAACATGCCATGAAGACATGTTATTCAAGTCCCTCTTATGAATGGTCCATCCTTTACTTTCATCAAGAGAAACTATCAAACAAATGGTTGTATATTGAGCCACATGTGCAAATATATTTTCATAATCTTCTCCCTCTTTCTAGGATAATCCTCGAGCCACAAAACTTACCTTATATTTCTCAATGCTTCCATTGACTCCATGTTTGATCTTGAATATCCATTTTGAAGTCACCATAGATTTTCCCTTCGGTCTCAACACAACATCCCATGCATCATTCTTCATAGTTGATTCATATTCTTTAGCCAAAGAATCATTCCAAACTTGTTATTTCATGACTTCTTCAAAGGTGGAGGTTCAACTTGAATCATAATGCTCATACATGCAACATATCCCTAGTACCTGCATGGCTTCTTGCTTTCTCCAAATGATCTTCTAATGAGAACTCATCTCTCGTCATCCTGCAATCTATCATGAAGCCAAAGTGGCCTCTTCATGGAAGGAGAATCACATGGAAGAGGATCTAAGGGTTCCATGGGATCATCAACAATGTCTCTCTCGGATTCAGGCCTGAACGAACCATCTAAAATATCCATATCATCATTCTTCTTCTCAGGAGGTGGAGGAAGAGGAAGGTCCCTTGCTTTCCCAATGGAAACATCTTCGTCAAAGTTTAGATACTTGTTGATTTCAACCTTCCTTTGATCAGGAATATATATTCTAAATGCTTTGAAATATTCGCAATATCCAATGAACATACCTTTTCTTCCTGTAGCTTCTAACTTGTTTCTTTTTTCCTTCAGCAAATTGAAATTTACGAGGCTACCAAAGATACAAACATGGCCAACGTCAGGCTTAACACAAGTGAATATATTCTTCAGGAGTCTTGCTATCCAATGCTTAATGAGGCACCTTGTTTTGAACATATACAACAACATTTGTTGCTTCTCCCCAAAGGAACTTTCACAGCTTTTGATCACGAAGCATGGCACAAGTGACTTCTACAATAGACCTATTCTTTCTTTCAGCCACTTCATTTTGTTTGGGATTATAGGGAACAATTGCCTCTTTCTTGATACCTTCCTTCTTACAAAAATCAATGAACTCATTCGAAATTTACTTTGCACTATTTTCGTATCTGAATATCTTAATGTTCTTCCATGTTTGATTTTTGACCAAAGCTTTGAACTCCTTGAACATTTTGAAGGCATCATCCTTGTGCTTCAAGTAATATATCCATGTCTTCCATAAGAAGTCATCAATGAAGGTGATGTAGTAGAGATGGCCACCAATAGAATGTTTGGACATTGATCCACATATGTTAGAATGAATGAGTTGGAGGATGTCATTCGTCTTATTCTTGTTAGAGGGTAAAGGTTCCACTGACACAACCTAGACATACTCCTTCATGTTGGGCTTGAACATCGAGAATTTTAAAGACCAATTTCTTCAATTTCGGAAGAGCATCATAATGTATATGGACCAATATTCGATGCCATATCTCACTTAGATGATTAGAATCATGGACCAATGCTAGAAGAGGTTAGGCATATCCACACAAAAAAAAGTTCGATACCAAAAATGTTGAAATGTGGCAACAAGAATATTCCAATTTTAATTTGTCCTTGAATTAAAATTGTGAATTAAAATTTGAATTTAGTCTCACCAACTACTTGGAATTAATTAATTAATTCATTATGGATTAATTAGTTGGAGAAATTCAAGTTATAAGTCTTTCTGCAGTCATGCAATAGTTATCCCTTAAATTAAGGAGATTATCCCTTAATTAAGGAGATAAGATTGAGTTATATTTGAGTTGTAATTAGTTAGCTCAGTTTACTGAGTTAAGTCTAGTTAAATTAGTTCCAAACTATTTGAGGAACTAATTGTGAGTTATTAGTCAGTTTATGCATGCATACACTCAACTAGTGTACTCCAGATAACTGAAGATTCCCTCATCAAAAACCCATGCATGTCTATTCTGAGAAAGACCCAGTTGAGCTAAATGTCAAGGATAGTGTACTATCAGTTTCATGTGTTTTCCTATAAAGGAAACTCATGCATGCAGTCAAGGTAAGGTTCCTTGAGGATTGCGTAGTTTTGACAGTGTGTTAGAGCAGTGTGTGAGAGTAGTGTTCCACTAGGTGAAGGAGATCATCCTAGAGGAACTACGCAAGGAAATAGGAGCTTGGAGATAAGAGGAGAAGGCTTGTGAGAAGATTTGGTTTTCTATGAGAATCTAGAAGGATTGTACTGAGAGCTGTCTAACTCTGAGAGCTAAGGCTTTGTATAATTCTGATGTATTTCCACCTTGTATGATAATACAGATAGTGGGGTTTTTAGCCGAGGCTTTCCCCTGAGTATTTTCTGTGTTTCATGTGCATTGATTCTTCTTCTTCTGGTCATATGTGTTCAGCTCAATCTTTCTCAATATTTAAGCTTCCGAAAAGCAAGTTTGATAGTGTAAGTAGATTATAGTATTTTTCTTTGGTATATTGCATTATCAAGTTAATCTACAATCAGATTTTCTACGTGATATTAGTGCGATATTGTAGAGAATTTGTATAATTTCTACACGGTATCAGAGCTAGCTAATCTATGGAGACATTTCTACATGGTATTAGAGCTAAGTTCATTGGAGCTATGAACAGTATATGGAGAAGATAATTTGAAGTTTGAAGTTCGGGGTTGCAGGTGAAAATCAAATTCATATCATACTTCAATTGAGATGGGACATTATGCAACTAATTTCCCATCGAAGAAGTCCATGAAGGGATCCTCAAATGGATCGGAAGGTGAGGCATTAGCCTCTCAGTTCGAAATGGACTTTACTCTCATCGCATGCATGGTGTCATTGATGATGGGTTATGTCTAGTATATTGACAGTGGAGCCTCATTCCACATGATCGGCGATAAAAGTTTATTCAGTAACTTGGAGGAGAAAGACCTTAAGATGCGCATAGAGATGGGTGATGACGGAAAGTATAGTGTTTTAGGAGTGTGCATAGTTACTTTTCAGAGGGAGCATGGAGTTCCTATCACCTTGACATATGTGAAGTATGTGCCTAGACTGAAGAAGCACTTGGTATCAGTTGCGATGTTGGAGGACAAAGGCTACGATGTTGTCTTCAGTAAAGGAAAGGCGTTCCTAAGACACATAACCACGGGTCAGACCAAGAGGATAAGGATTCGTGTGAAGAATCTCTATAAACTAGATGTAGATGATTGTGTAGCATTGCGTATGAAAGAAGAATTGGTGCAAAGCCTAGACATTGGTGAGTTGTGGCACAGGCGGTTGGGCCATTTCTATCATGGGGCTTTGACAATAATGCAACAAATATCTACAGGACTTCCCAAAGGTAAACTTGAGAAAATTGACACATGCAAAGGTTGTACCTTGCGAAAGTACACCAAGTCTTCCTTTCATGATCGAGACAGTCGAGCAAAGGCTATCTTAGTGCAAGTTCATACTGATGTTTTTGGACCATTCTTGGTGTCATCCACAGTGAAGCAAAGGTATTATGTGATTTTCATTGATGATTTTTCTCGTAGATGCTGGATTTATTTCATGAAGAAGAAGGACCAAACCTTCTCAAAGTTTTGTGAGTTCAAAGCTTTGGTTGAGAAAGAGTCAGGGAAGAATATCAAGGCCTTGAGAAGTGACAACTGTGGATAATATGTCTCTTAAGAGTTTAAGGAATTCTTTGTAGTGGAAGGAATTAATGAGGTTTGACGACACCTCATAACCCACAATAGAATGGGGTGGCCGAGAGGAAGAACAGAACTATTGTAGGGGCATTTCGGGTGATGCATGCAACATAGCCGTCTATTTTTAGAATAGAAGCCCACATCGCATACTTGGGATGAAGACACCAGAGGAAGCTTTCTCCTGTAGGAGACCAGATGTGGGTCACTTCAAGATCTTTCGCTCATCGATATTTTTCCATGTGAAAAAGCACGCATGGAAGAAGCTTGAGCCGACAGCAAAGTTGGGGATACTTGTGGGGTACACTGATACACATCACAACTATTGGGTGCACTTGCCTACCAGTCAGAGGATAGTGGTTCATAAAGATCTCAAGTTTGATGAGCAGAAGACCATGCAAGTTTCCCTTGAGAGGGAGCTCCATCTATAGGCTATGAAGGAACTGTTAGTTCCTAAGGAGGAGGAGTCTTAGATTGATGCAGAGCAACCGCATGCAGAGGTTCCAGGAGTGGAGACATCCACTCAAGCAGAGTCTTCCAGAGATGGAAGAAAGTGCATGAGAAGCTAACATATTGTTGGAGGATGCGAGAGAGAATGTGGGAGCACCATTTTCTTAGCGCAGACAAAGGAGGTCACCTGAGAGGTACACTGGATACATGGCCCTTGCTGGGGAATGTGTTGAGACCGAGCCATCTTCCTTTGAGGAAGTAGTGCAGCAGCCGATTTGGGTTGATGCTATGGTGGAGGAGTATGGCTCCGTAGTTCATAATAGTGTTTGGGACATGGTTCCGAGATTGGATAAAAAGTCAGTTGTGAGTTCTCGTTGGCTTTAAAAGATAAAGCAAGCTGTCGATGGTAGTGTGGAGAAGCATAAGGCAAGATTTTTTGCCCGTGATTTTTCACAGGTCGAGGGGATTGACTATGATGAGACCTTTGCTCTTGTCGCAAGGCACTCATCTATCAAATCTATGTTGGCACTTTCAGCACAGATGGGTTCGAAGATCCATCGGATGGATGTGAAGATTGCATTCCTCAATAGAGAGATTGAGGAAGAGGTGTACATAGAGCAGTCGGAAGGTTTTGAGACCTTCAATCATGAGTCGCATGTGTGCTGACTCAAGAGAGCATTGTACGAGTTGAAGCAAGCACCTCATGCTTGGTACACCAGGATAGACAACTATCTCACCGGGTTGGGCTTCAGAAAGAGTGAAGTAGATGTGAACCTGTAGAACATCGTGGTGAAAGGTAAGTTGTTGATCATCGTTCTTTATGTTGATGATCTCATATTCATTGGTGATGATCAATTGATCATGTCTTGCAAGGAGGACCTTGCAACAGAATTCGAGATGAAAGACATGGGTCTCATGCATTACTTCCTTGGTATGCAAGTGTGGTAGAATGATGGGGAGTTGTTTGTGTCTTAGGGCAAGTATGCCAACAAGATACTTAGGAGATTCCACATGGAGAAGTGTAAGACCATGTAGACTCCTCTAGCAGGTAACTGGAAGAAGGAGGATGCTACTTCAAGAGAAGTAGTGGAGGCGATTGTTTACAGGCAGCTTGTAGGTTAACCGATGTACCTAGTGAACACACGACCAAATTTGTGATATGCGGTGAACCAGCTGAGTCAAGCGATGGTTCTGCCTACCAAGATGTTTTGGAAGGTGAGAAAGCATGTATTGAGATACCTCATAGGCACATCTCAGTATGGATTATGGTACAGACGAATAGAGGGAGTGAAGCTATAGGGCTTCACTGATGCAGATTGGTCAGGGAATTCATTAGATCGAAAGAGCACATCAGGAGGGATTTTCAACCTTGGGTCAATGATAGTTTCTTGGTACAACAGGAAAGAAAGGCCAAGCCAATTGTACTCAGCTCGACAGAGGCAGAATACATGGCTGCAAGTTAGGCAACATGTGAGGCCATCTGGATGCGAAAAATCTATTTGGTTTGTTTGATCAAAGGATGGATCCAACTATGATCTATTCTGATAATCAGAGTTGTATCAAACTCTCTGAGAATATTTCATGATAGGCCCAAGCACATCAACATCTGATATCATCATTTTAGAGACTGTGTAGCGAGGAGGATCATGTTGTTGCAGTATATTTCGACATAGGAGCAAGATGTTGACATTTTGACAAAGGCATTGTCAAAGTGTAAATTCGAGTTCCATAGAGACAAGATCAGGGTGGTAGATAATCCCTTTCTTGTTGAGAGGGAGTGTTGAAATGCGGCAACAAGAATATTCCAATTTTAATTTTTCCTTGAATTAAAATTCAAATTTAGTCTCACTAGCTACTTAGAATTAATTAATTAATTCATTATGGATTAATAAGTTGGAGAAATTCACCCGGATGCGGGTGATTTCAATGCATATTAATGGGACATGCAATGAGGCCACGCGCAGGCAGCTGGGGGTAGGTGGCGAAGATTGAAACTCGGGCTGATATCCAAGCCGAGGTGACGGGCATTCAAAGGAATTTAATGCAGTTGCAGGTAATAGGTACGCAGACGGAGGATGAAAGCGGATTAAACCATAGAATTATGGAGAATGTTCAAGCGTCTTCAGGCAGAGCAGAGACGAGCCGACCGACAGCGGAAGATGCAGTTGGTGGTTGGCATTTGATTGAGCTTGCCAACAGAGGTGATTCATGATGGTTCGCTCTGCAAAGGAAGCTGCAGCGCCCTCAGGAGAAGCCACCCTGGCCTAGCACCTGTGCGTTGAAGGTAAGTGCAACGCACTCCCTTTCTGTTTCTATAAACGCACTCCCTCCTGCTGCAGAGGCTTGGGTGCGAAGCTACTCTCCCATTGAGTTATATGTGCACGATTTGGGGAGGAATCTGGTAGTGGGGGGGATCAGCATAGGGGTCTGCTTTCCATCTGGCGAGAACATTGCAAATTCTCAGTATTTAAGCCTTCCTTTTCTGTTGGTGAGTTGGAATAGTAGGCTGCACATAGTGAATATGGCTCCCCGACTCAGAGCAACTCCAAGAAGGGGCCGAAATGCGGGTCTCAGGGGAGGGACGGGGGGCAGAGGCAGGTCGCCTCCACAACGCATTTCTCTGATAGTTGTAGCTTACCCTTCCTCCCAAGTTTCTGAAGAGTCTGAATCTTTGCTCAATAACTCAGTACAGACGACTAAATTTCGCTTTAAGAGCAGGCTAAACAAACCAATAGTCACGGCTATGGTTACGGTTATATTTTCAGAAGAAGAGGGAGAGCAAGTTAGCTCTGAGAATTCAGAGAAGGAACACTCCCCTACCCCTCTGGACGACTCGTCGCAGGAGGAGGATCTCATCAGTGCTCAGTCTGCTTCAACGGAGCAGCCTCCCTCTCCCAAGATTAATGCGGTTCAGCGTCAGCTGGAGGAACATAGCATCAGCCATCTGGCTGAGGGGATGGAAGTGAAAGCTCAAAGAACTGTGGGACCTCAGCACATCATGGCTCAGTCAAACAAGGCGAAGAAATGGCCGGATAACACCTATCCCAATCTTTTGCAGCTCAGGCTCCCCCTAGGAGTCAAGCCTACGGATGTAGAAGATGGTCTGATGGTGACGTGGGAACGTGTTTCGGACGAGGAGAAGGATCATGGCGATGATGAACCCGGCTAAAGACTATACAACGCTTGAAGCTCCGAGGCAGGCACTATGTTTTTTGGTTTCCAGTTTGTCTTTTGACTGCACATCACGGTGCTATGCAAGGCGACATCTAGTTAGCGGTCTAGGCTAGAAATTTTGGGATGTCTGGCTAATTGCCCAGTTTTCAATATGATATTTCTATGTAATCTGGTTGTTAGCTCTTTTTGATTTCTGCTCTAGACTCACAAGTTAGGCATATGGGCGTAGGAGCAGAAGACAATATCAGTTCATAAATTTTTTCTTGACAGAGAGAGATTCAAGGCTCTCTCAGAGGTTAACTCCTCTCTGTATATATCTTTTTTCTTATTGATATTAATAGAATAGAATTTACCCAGAAAAAAAAAAAAAAAAAAAAAAAAAAAAAAAAAAAAAAAAAAAAAAAAAAAAAAAAAAAAAAAAAAAAGTTGAAAAATTCAATTTAATAGAGTCTTTCTGCATTCATGCAATAGGTTATCCCTTAAATTAAGGAGATTATTCCTTAATTAAGGAGATAAAGAATGAGTTATATTTGAGTTGTAATTTAGTTAGCTCAGTTTACTGAGTTAAGTCCAGTTAAATTAGTTCCAAACTGTTTGAGGAACTAATTGTGAGTTATCAGTCAGTTGATGCATGCATGCACTCAACCAGTGTACTCCAGATAACTGAAGATTCCCTCATCTGAAACTCGTGCATGTCTATTCTGAGAAAGGCCTAGTTGAGCTAAATGTCAAGGATAGTGTACTATAAGTTGCATGTTTTCTCCTATAAAGGAAACTCATGCATGAAAAAGGATTAATGCATAGGAGGATTGCTCAGTTCTGATAGGGTGTGAGATTAGTGTGAGAGATCAGTGTTCCACTTGGTTGAGAGTCTTCCACTTGGTAACAGAAGGATCACCCAGGAGAAACTGCGCAAGGAAATATGAGCTTGGAGGGTAGAGGAGAAGGCTTGTGAGAAGCTTTGATTTCCTCTGAGAATCCAAGAGGATTTTACTGAGAGATGGCTAGCTGTGAGAGCTAAGGATTTGTATAATTTTGATGTATTTCCACATTGTATGATAATGCAGATAATGGAATTTTTAGCTGAGGCTTTCCCCTGAGTATTTTTTGTGTTTCATGTGCATTTATTCTTATTCTTCTAGTTATATGTGTTCAACTAGATCTTGCTCAATATTTAAGCTTCCGCAAAGCAAGTTTGATAGTAGAAGTAGATTATAGTATTTTTCTTTGGTATATTGCATTATTGGGTTAATCTACAGTCAGATTGTCTACATGATCTTAGTGTGATATTTGTAGAGAATTTGCAGAATTTCTACATGGTATCAAAGCTAACTGATCTATAGAGAAATTTCTACAACTTCTACAATGTACCTGTTCTTTCTTTCAACCACTCCATTTTGTTTGGGATTATAGGGAACAATTGCCTCTTTCTTCATACCTTCCTTCTTACAAAAATCAATGAACTCATTTGAAATGTACTCTGCCCTGTTGTCATACTTGAATATCTTAATGTTATTCCATGTTTGATTTTTGACCAAACCTTTGAACTCCTTGAACATTTTGAAGGCATCATCCTTGTGCTTCAAGTAATATATCCATGTCTTCCATAAGAAGTCATCAATGAAGGTGATGTAGTAGAGATGGCCACCAATATAATGTTTAGACATTGATCCACATATGTCCGAATGAATGAGTTGGAGGATGTCATTCATCTTATTCTTGTTAGAGGGTAATGGTTCCACTAGCACAACCTAGACATACCCCTTCATGTTGGGCTTGAACATCAAGAATTCTAGAGACCAATTTCTTCAATTTCGGAAGAGCGTCATAATCTAGATGGACCAATATTTGGTGCCATATCTCACTTAGATGACTAGAATCATGGACCAATGCTATAAGAGGTTAGGCATATCCACACAAAAAAATGTTGAAGCACTGGCCCTATATCAATGTTTTCTTATCCTTGAAGCAAAGGTTTGCTTATCACATTTTTTTGTCTTAATAAATGATTCAACAATTGCTTTCTATAGGCCTAGCAAGGGGCTAATACAGAAGTGCCCCTTGTCACCATTGCTCTTCCTCACTATGGTTGAAGGTTTGAGTAGACCTTTATGGGAGGCAAAGAGAACATACTCATTCAAGGGTATTACGATTGGAGGTTCCATATATTTATCGGAAAAATCTAGATTGCTAACTCCCTCTAATTGATCAGTCGTCCTAAGTCTACCATGCAAAAAAGGTCGAAAGAATGATAGAATATTTTAAGAATACAAAGATCAAAATATTTACACTGAAATGAAGGAAAAATCCAGATTTCCAACTCGCTCTATTGATCAAATGTCACCAATCTACTATGAAAAATAGGTCAGGTGAAATAATTATACAAGCCTTTAAGGGAAACACTAAAGAAGGGAATTTTGGCAATTGAAGATGCTTGCACAGTAATAATCAAAGACTAGTGCACACTTCACATAAGCATCTTTGGATGAATATTTAAAACTATGCACAAAAATGGAATTAGACACCATTATTTCTCATGAGGCCATATATAATTCAAAAACCATTGTAGCTTACAATGAAGGTGATGTTATGCTATGGAAAGAATAGGTATCATTCCCACTCTTACCACTCAATCTGCACTCATACTTGGGATCCACAAGGAACACATATGTTATGACCGCAATGTTGAACATGCCTCTAAGATATTTAAAAAATAAGGGAAACCATGGAGGATTTTTCATAATTAGTGACTCTGGAAACCATGATCTCCCAAGGAATGGAGGTTACCAAGGAAATTGATGTAATGCCGACTCTATCAGAAGGGACAAAATTCATGTATAATGTTCCCAAACATAGGGATGGACAATGGAAGTAAGCCCATAAGAATGATCGAGATTACCACAATCAAGTCTAAGGCTAAGTAACCTTAGCATGTCATATAATTATTTGAATGATTATTATAATGAATCTATTTAAATTATTATTGAAATATAATATCACTCATATTGTCATATGTCTATGACATAGATGGAATGATGAATCTATCCAAAGAGGATAGATGGTGACAATTGGCTTCAATTTCCAAATTAGCAAGAGAACCTTGAAGGCCTAAACTGTTCTTGATGGCATCACATGGGAAGGGTTAAATATCGTGAGGGACTGAGTTGGCAAAGAAGAGAATTGTCCAAGTGTTGTGGACTATTGTGAAATGGGGACATGAATGATATTACTAGAAAAGTACACTCACGATAACATTATTCTAAGGGGACATGAATATAATAACAAAACCCTAAATATGATGCATGCATTAATGCTTCAAGTGTACAAGGAGGAACTTGTGCCCATTCACAAGATGGCCAGATACCTTGCATGCAACATAGAAGGGTTGGTAAAGCCAAAATGGAAAGTGTGGTAAGTAAGTTGCAACACTGGTTCATACGAACTCTTGGGAAGAGTGGATTCAATCATCCAACCATCGGGGTAGTCATTTCATGCATGAATTGAGGTTGGAGAACCAAAATATGGCATGTTTGGGGAACCTTGAGACACTGCAGTTGAAGCCAATACTGCATTAGAGCTAAGGGATGTTGGGTTGGTTGTTTTTATGGTTGTTCCTATTCAAAGTTATCCCATTCTAATCTATACTTCTTTGAATATTGACATACCTTGATTCCAAGTCTAAATTGAGAAAGAGTGGCTATCAAAAAAATGTGTAAACCATAAAGAAAGGTTATTGAAAAATGCTTAGAGCCAACGGAAATTTAGTTACAACTAGAAATACTTGGTTCCCAACAATGAAAATTCCTTGACCAATCCACAATGGGGCATTGGAAATAAGGGGGATAGCTCAGGGACCCAATTGATTGGCTTGGATTTCTATGACTGGAAAATACTGTGATATGAATTCTTTGTCTATAATTTCTAGAAAATGAATAGAGTGAGAAATACTAGAGCCATAGCTAGTAAATTTTCCCTTGTCGTTTCATTGCCTAACACAGAAGTGGAACATACACAAGGTGGTGCCTATGGATGGGAGGAAAACCACTCCTATGAAATTAGTATATCCTCTTAACAAATAAATAATTTGGTTGTCACTGTTCATATGCTGATAATTGATGTATGTGGAACTGTTGGGTTTCAAAACTATGTGCTTACTGTGCTTATTTGGGAAATATAAGCCTGAAATTTGACATAAATTCAGAATTATGATTCAGTATGTCTGGAAGATGTTTACTTGAAAGTTTTAAGGCATATATACTTTCCTATGTGGAATGCATAGGGCTTAATTCTGCATGTGCTATGAAAATCAAGCGTATGTTATGCCAAGTGTATGCATAATTGCTTCATGAGCACCAAAAAAGATGTCAAAACAATGGAGAATTGTAATACTCTCCATGGAAAAATATTTCCTGAGTATGTTGTGCCTATCCATGGTTCTCCTGTATCATAATCCAGCAATTAATACTCAATGTAATC
This sequence comes from Pinus taeda, assembly GCA_000404065.3. Classification (NCBI taxonomy): domain Eukaryota; kingdom Viridiplantae; phylum Streptophyta; class Pinopsida; order Pinales; family Pinaceae; genus Pinus; species Pinus taeda. Next base: position 45,255 of record APFE030712688.1, read on the forward strand.
AATAGATCATATGAACTACTCGAATGGTTCACTACATACATGGGTAAGGAATGTATTTGGCACATGAAATGCTATTTTCATTATTGATTTATATTTTCCTATAAATGTGATTTTTCATTGTCGATCTGAATTTTAAATTTGGCCTCATAAATTCTAATTTGAAGGAAACAAACCTTGATGACAGAATTAGATGGCCAAGGACGGCATCCAGGGACATCACAATACCATGGAACTAAAGTAATGTACAATCATCTCACCTTCCATCAAGAAAGTAGTGGCGAATACTAAAAGAAATCTTCAACTATGTGAGTTCTTTCATTGCAATCTTCAATCACCAAAGAAAATGGAAAGCTATTTCAAACTCTTTTCAAATAGATACTACATTGAAAAATTAACAAAAGATAAAGATAAATGATCATTTCAAGTCCTAGCAAATGTTCCTAACTCAATGTGCATTTCAAAAATGAGATCCAATGAATAATGACTATAAATCCATTCAAAATGGAAAAAGAAAAGGAATAAAATAGAGGTTTGTCAAAAACAAATATACCTCCACTGTATTAGTCTCGCCTTCAAGTTCAACCATGATAGGTGCATTCATGCTGCCATGAGAAAATGTCAAGTTGATGACCAAAAATTTTATTTCTTGAACTAAGATGTAACATGGGCTTTCTGGAAATAGAGCTCTCTAAATTAAGGATAAAACCTGACTAGTATTGATTCTACAGTTCCAGGCTTTACCAGAAACAAGAAATGGAGAAAGAAACACCGTAGGTTTTTGGCAATAAGAAACATGAATCCGTGTCCCCTCTCCCAAAACATATATTATACATATTAAATTGATTAGTAGCACATTAATGTAGAGTTAAGATTATATTAACCGTCCTAAATATCCTATTGACACATCCCTGATTTGCAATGCTCGAGTGCCTAGTATTTTAGCACGCTCATATTTCATCCTGAACTTTGTGAGTTTTTTCAAGGTTTATCGCTTGGCTGGTCCTATCCTACAGGTTATTTATCAAACCCTCCAAATGTATCAACAGGAAATTATTCATGTTCCTCTTACTTTTCCCCTACCTCTTCCCATAGAAAAATAGAATTAAGAAAGCCCCAAAACCCATGACATTTTGGGCACAAATTAACCCTGACAAACAAGGGTTTCCACCAGTTTCCATTTTGACCATAAATCATGAAAAGAAAAAAGGAAAATGGTTAACAACATACCTCAATATCAGTTTCAGGAGGCTCCTCTTCATATCTGCATGCATTTGAAAACCAAAAATTTATCAAACAAGGGGCGTAATGAATGAGTCTCATAATTTCATTCACATAAATGTCCTCAGGAGCCTTTCACTTTTCTATGTCATAAAATCTCTAAATTATCACGCACCAAAAACACCTAGAAAACTTTGAAACCCAGAAATACTATCTATTATATAAAACTTGAGAAACCCTCAAAACTTGGTAAAACCCTTTCTTGCAAAAGAGTTTAATAACCCATTAAAACACTCTCTTATAGATGCCTAAGAAATCCTCACTAGCCCTTATCTCAAGGAATTTCTTAGTACAAAACCTTCTCTTAAGAAAAATATATATCCCTTGAAACCCTTGTGCAGGCAGTGGCATCTTACTCAACATCTCCTCTGTTGAAATCGTTGAAGTCCCCGTCTCCCATGGGTTTCAAATTAGTGATCGTAATAGACTAAAAACAAAACAACTTGCTTTCTACTGAGTATTGGACTAACCTTGATTTTATTGATATTGGCCTAATTTTGAGTTTAAATTGTTATGACCCTCGTGAGGGTGAACAATAGGAAGGAATATTTTTTGTGATATGGATCCCTTAAAGAAAAGCAAGGTCATCGTGGTCAAAGAAAAATTGATGTTTTCCCAAGTCGTGAGGGTAAGCGAAGAGTTATGGAAAAATTTATTTGATATGGATTACTTGAAAGGAGAACAAGGTCATAGTTCTGAGAGACCTTAATTTTACTTTAATAAGTAGAACAAGGTCATAGTTAGGAGTGATTTCAAACTCTAATAAGGGTTGAGCTATGGTGTTCTCGAACAAATTGATTCTCTAGTAGATTATTTTAGCATTAGATGAGGGGTAAGTTTAGTTGGTTTGGTGCCAAAGATTAAAAGAGATTGTTGGGTTTTTAATTTAAAAAAAAAAATGATTCGTGAAGTAGATAATATTCAAAATTAAGGAATTATTTTTTATTTTTCTTATTGAGGTTCAATTCCCTCAAATGACATGTTGAATTCATATCAAATATATCATTGTAATTGCTTTGAGACTTTTTTTATTTTATGGTTCTCTTACCTGCAAGCTAGAGGGTAGGGTGCTTGGTTACATGGAGAATTAAAAAATTTAAATTTGGGTCTAGGGGATGTTCAAATCGTAGTCCTATCCTTATAAAATTGGAAGGGTAGAATAGTGAAGGGGAAAGTTGCATAGCTTCAAGAAGACACTGAAAACACAAAGTATTTTCACAACTTTGTAAATCATGGAAAAAGTTTAACTCGATTTGGGAAATTTATGATCCAGATGGGAAGATAATTAAAAATTATCTAGGTTTAGATGCTTTGGGATTGTCTCACTTCTAATTTTTTTTATAAGAAGTGAACTATGGTGAATATTATTGAAGTTCTAAAGCTTACATATGATTTCGCTAGTTTCATAATTGAAGAAGATAATAATTTAATAATGGAAAGAAATTCAAGGAAGAGATGAAAGTTGTTATGGCTTCATTTGAAAAAGATAAAATTAGTGGCCAAACAATTGGATAGTAAAATTATTTATTGGCTTTATGATATGTTGGAAGAGGACATGTTATATGTAGTATGAAAATTTGAACCTCTAGAAAATTTTCAAGAACAATAAACTTGGTGTTCCTTACTTTGATCCCTAAGAAAGATAAGCCATCTTCATTTGATGAATTCAAGCCTACCTTGTTATGTTACTAAATGCATGTACAAAATAATAGCTAAGATTATTGTTGTTAGACTTAAAAATATTTTTACAGCAAAGGTGTTCTTTAAGGGGAAGGTCATTGGGAATATTCCGTCATATGTATACATCCTCTAGGAGTCTGCCATATGTTTCCATTGTATTACCATAATGTTTTGGTCATTTTTTTGCACCCTTTAGGAGCCTGCCATCTATTCCCACCTGGATTACCATAATGTACCTTGCAGTAGGAAAAGGCATTGCTAAGGCAATGAAAGCCATGGAAGGTTGAGTTACAGAGAAAATGACGAATATCAGTGGCATGTTAATAAAATCCATAAATAGCGAAAGCTGAGGTATTTTTATGGTGAGTTGGCCTGAAGGAAGATAACTCCCCTACTGTGAGATAACAATGGGTAGTAGTAGTCTATTTCACAATGGTGGTAATAAACAAGGCCCAAGTAGGGTTCACCTTAGAAAATAATGAGGGGACACAACCATGGGGTTTGGTCCATTGAATAAAGCCAAGGGTGCAACAAAGAAAGTAGCATAACACTATCACAACATGATTTCCTTTGATTTAAAAAAAGAAGTGAAGGAGATTGAGAAAAGGGCTTATGAAAAGAGAAGAGGAACTTCCAACAATCAAGTGGATGAAGAAATCCTCTTGTAGTTATATCACCATGGCTTTTCTATAAGGAGGGATTCTAAATTCCTCAATCTTGTAAATTTTTATGATTTATGAAGATATTTGTGGTCATGCCTAGAGCTTAAGGACACTTAGGATAATGAAGTTTTCATTACTGGACTAGGAAAAATGAAGCATAAGTATGATAGTTGTATCAATGTGATTTGGCACTCAAAAGTGGTGTTGGAGAACGAATAAGGTGAGAACAAAAGTGACATGGTAGAGGAGGAAATGGTGGGTAAGGCAGTGGCAGACCATAAACCACAAGATTAAGCAACCAAGTATCACATCATAATCAATGTTGTCTCCAACTTGACTTAAGTTTAACAACAAGAGCTATTGTAATATTTTTTATGATATTAATTCTGTTATGAAAATTAGAGTCATCATAGGTATTTTAAGATATTAATTTTTTATGATAATTACAAGGTTATTTATGGTAAGGTTGGGTTTGGAGTATGCCTTATAACTGTTGCAATTGTTTCTACTTGGTATGCTCTATGGGATCTTTCATCTGTTGGCAAAGGCGTCAAGGTAATATGAAAACATGCCACGTGACATAATGATTCCAGAGACCAATCCAAAGAAGTCAATAATACCATAATTATGTATGCATTCTAGAACATATAATATACCAAATAGTAACACATCATTGACAAAAAGCAAATGAGTAACCCTGACTTGTCTATTAATAAAGATACTTGTCAGTGACCCATCAACATGTTCCTGCAAGAGAAAGATGCTAAGTCCCTCAATAAAAAGAATGAAAAGAAGGGGTGATAAGGCGCATCCTTGTCAAAGATCCCGAGAGGTAGAAAATCATTTAGTAGGAATTCCATTAACCACTACAGAAAAATTTACAGTAGATACACAAGCCATGATCCATTTTGAAACTTGAAATGAAATGTCAATTTTATGTAGGACTAACCAAAGAAAGGTCCAATCTACATAATCAAAAGTTTGTGTAGGTCCAGCTTCATAATAATTACCTCGAGCTTCTTATATTTGATAGTATATATAGTCTCCTGTGCAATACTAACCACATATTGAATTTGTCTTTGACGAAGAAACTTGAATTGTTCCTGGGCGATACCATCCAAGATTATAGGCTTCAACCTATTAGCAATGATTTTGGAAATCATTTTGTATAAGATGTTGCAAAGAGAGATATGTCTGTAATCAAAAAAATTTGATGCATGTGAAACCTTACGAATCAATGTAATGAGTGGAATTAATATCACAAGGGATATAACCAATCTTTTAATATTATTTTCTAGCTGCCAATATATCAGTGCCCATAATATCCTGGAAGTCTAAAACTAATTCAATGGGCCAACCATTAGGCCTAGGTCTTTTATAATGAGAAAAGGATTTCATCGTAGCCTGTAATTCTTCCATTCTAATGCGCTGAAATAACATAGTATTTGTGTCGACATCGAACATAGTGGGATATGAATCAATGGCCCCCATCTGTTGCACAATATCCACCTCCGCTATAGCCAAACACTAGTACAAAATGACTACTTAGTTACTAAAAAAACAATTAAAATTTGCATATAAACAACCATTTTTCAGTCGGTGACCAATAGTAGCTAATTTACAATATCTTATAATGCAACCAACTTTTAGTCATTTTTAGCTTAGTCATTAATTGGTTTCCTCAATTTTACCATCTACTAGTATATTTAGTCATATATTTGGTCATAAATTTTTCATTGGTTTAGTCATTAATTGTTGCAAATAATGACCAAATATATAACAAAATATATTACTATATGAATCCTTGAGAAAACAAATTAATGACCAAAGAAATATGACCAAAAAGTTGGTCATGTTATAAGATACTATAAATTAGCTACTAATAGTCATATATATGCAAATTTTAGTCATCATTTAAAACCAATTAATGACCAAAGAATTATGACTAAATTTTAGTCGTGTTATAAGATGTTGTAAATTAGCTACTATTAGTCATATATATGCAAAATTTAGTCATCATTTGCAGTATTCATTTATCCTTTTTTCATATTTTCATATTCATTATATAAACGACTGATTTGGTAGTTTCTCTTCATTTCATTTATTCATGTTCGTCATTAATTAATATAAACTACTAATTTAGTAGTTTTATATTGATTTATGTGTTTATTATTAATCACCATAAATTAATTAGTATGATATTGCTACTAAGTTTTAAGAAAATGTCATACAATGTGCATGTTTATCTAATATGATAATGCAAAGTTACATATGTTAATTAAGAGACTAAATAATATCAAGTGCAAATGAAAATAATTTCAACCATATAAATTTTATTATATAAAATATCAAGTATTACAATATGAGTTTCCAACTTAATATGGATTGGACCATGATTTACACATGAAATATTGTTTCATCATTTCAAAACATTATCACTGTGTTGCCAAAGCATTGCAAGTGAATTCACCAACTTTGAAGGCTTGACCATTGGTCTCTATGAGTGCGTCTTATGTAAGATATTGGCTCTAAGGGTATCACTAGACAAATTCTCTTCTATATCTCATTTTTCATTTGTCGCTCTAGTGTTATTGTTTTTTTCTTTCTTCAATTGTTGCTTCTTACCATCAATATTGAGTTACCCTCCTGAAAATGAAATAAGATACAATGCAGAGTATAAGACATGAAAGACGATGAATACTTGAATATAAAATAAGTAGACTATAAAAGATGTCTATGGCCTATACCTCAACATTCGATAGTGGCCACTGTGTGGCTAAATGACGTGTATAAACAAAGAAAATAAAATGTCACCATAGAAAATGGAATTGGAGGGGGATTCATCATGCATGCTAGGATTTTTTGTGTGTGCACACATCATATTGCTCACTTCTAATTGTATAAAAAACAAAGAGTATGCACAATGGCATGTAGTGACATGTGGGTGTCTATTTGAATTAATGATATTCTTGATTTTTTAACCCAATCCAATCCTACCACAATGAAATTAAGAGAGGTAAGGACACAAGAAGGACTATCAATAAATGAAATTAGAGACTTTAGAATGCAAATCAATTGAACCTGAATATAACGATAAGTATTTGCAGCTTCCTGGTCACCGATGAGCATCAAATCACTGTGAAAAATTCCTTGCATTATGATAATTTGGTTAAACCTACACTAATCCTCTCTAGTAGTCCCTTGACTTGCCTATAGATTTAATTTTAGAAACAATCCTACTCCTACAATTCTTCCCTATATGGATCATCTTTGTCCCCCGATATTGATAGTTATTTTTCAAGGCAACAGAATAGAACTCTCCAATTGCATCATTGCCTTTCAAAACAATGCTTGACTATTTCCAAGTGATTGTTGAACCAGTCTCTACTTAGGTCCATGAAATCCTTGATTTGTCTCCATCGCAAAAACCTCTTTTCATAATAAAATTATAAATCCCACATCTGCATTCCTTGTCCCCGACATACCAATTCTTTAAAGTGGAATATTTTATCATTTCTCCCTCGGTGCAATAGAGATCCACTACTATGGCATGGAGATGATTGGTGTCATAAAATGGTACAGTTCATCCTTTAATATATGTCACATAACTCCTCTCACCTCATAGAACTCCTGTCATCTACAAAAATAAGAGTCCTCTCAAAATGCTTGGTCTCCGTCCCATTCATCCTGAAATAAATGGATATTTCCATGGCTGACAAAGTGTGCTTGGAGATTTAATAGAAGGATCTATCACTAAAAAAATAAAAATACAATGCAACATAATAGCTATCAGCAGGAGCAACAACCCTACCAAGCTACTTCCTAACTAGATAAAAATACTCCTGAATTACCTCTTATAACAAAAAAAAGATAACCTCAACTACCTATAGAGTCTACCTATGCATGGTATCAATGAAAACACTGTCAAAAACAACATCTACAACAACATTGGTCAATCTCTTCTTGTAGTCAAGGGCATGCCTAACTTTTGAAAAGTATAAAGCAGCTCAGGGTCCACTTCATCCAAGCTCTTCTTCTTCTACTACTCTCTCTGTTTAGGTTCATAATAATACCAAAGGTCTTTAAAATTGATGGGTGGGTAAAAGTTATTAGACCATTGAGTTCTTCCATTTTTAATCGTTGTCTCTAAGAATTGAATCTAAATTGCAAAAGTCATTCAGGTTCCTTCTTTTTAGCTGAAATTAACCTAAGCTTTGGAGAGTTGTAAGGTTTAATGGATATAAGTATATTATAATTAAAATCTAGTAACACGGTTTAACATTGTAGGAATTGAGATCATAATCTAGGGATGAAACAAAAAAGATTTTATGTTCATGATTACAAGAAATTTTAATTTCATGTAACAAAGTTTGAGGAAGGTCTAGCATTTGCATCCTACCAGAAAACTTCATTGCATCACTTGAGCCCTTTTAACTTGGGCATGGTAGAGTCCATTACACAAACAATCAACCACTAAAAAAAGTGAAAATAAAAAATAAAATTTCACGCGTTCTGACCCTAGAAAAGTTAGGGAGGAGCGAACTGATTTGTACATTAAGGACATGAAAAATGCTTACTTGTCCATTGTCTTTTGATGATGTTGGCCGCAATCAAGATCTTCATTATCATAATCATTAAACCCTTTGTATAATAAGGACATGCAAAATGCTTACTTGTGCATTGTCTATCATAATCATTAAACCCTTTGTACAATAAGGACATGAAAAATTCTTACTTGTGCATTGTCTTTTGATGATTGTTGGCCGCAATCAAGATCTGCATTATCATAATCATTAAACTCTCAAGTCTAGATAAAATTTATGATTTGATCATATAAACTCTCAAAATTATTTACCCATAAGAAAAAAAATCCTCTTTAGTAAAAAGAAAGAACAGAGTCCAAATTCATACCCATGTACAAATTACCAAAATATCATAATTATTAAACCCTCAACTCTAAATAAAATTTATGCTTTGATCATAAACCCTCGAAACTATTTACCCATAAGAACAAAAATCCTTTTTAGTGAAAAGGAAGAATAAAGTCCAAATTCATACCCATGTACAAATTACCAAAATGTCCATGCCCAATGACCTTGCCCTTATCATAATCATTAAACCCTCAATTGTAGATAAAATTTATGCTTTGAATTTACCCATAAGAACAAAAATCCTCTTTAGTAAAAGGGAAGAACAGAGTCCAAATTCATACCCATGTACAAATTGCCAAAATATCATCATTAAACTCTCAACACTAGATAAAATTTATGTTTTGATCATATAAACCCTCGAAATTATTTACCCATACAAACAAAAATCCTCTTTAGTAAAAAGAAAGAACAAATTCCAAATTTATACCCATGTACAAATTACCAAAATTTCTAAAGAAATAACAGAGTCCAAATTCATACCGATGTATAAATTACCAAAATATGTCCACTTTAGTAAAAAGAAAGAACGAAGTCCAAATTCATACTCGTGTACAAATTACCAAAATATCCAAAGAAGAACATAGCCCAAATTTATACCCATGTACAAATTACCAAAATATCCATGCCCACTGACCTTTCCCCTACTCAATCTAATAGTTGATGCTCTCCTGCGGTGTTTCCCATGTAAACTCCTTCTCGGGTTCGAATCCCTAGTTGATGCTCTCCTACGGTGTTTCCCATGTAAACTCCTTCTCGGGTTCGAATCCCCTGAAATCCATGGATCATGTTGATTCCATGTACAAATTACCAAAATATCCACGCCCATTGACCTTTCCCTTACTCAATCTAATCGTTGATTCTCTCCTAAGGTGTTTCCCATGTAAACTCCATCTGGGGTTCGAATCCCTGTGAACCCCTGAAATCCATAGATCACCTAAGGTGTTTCCCATGTAAACTCCATCTAACCCCTGAAATCCATAGATCACCTAAGGTGTTTCCCATGTAAACTCCATCTGGGGTTCGAATCCCTGTGAACCCCTGAAATCCATAGATCACGTTGATCCCATGTATAAATTACCAAAATATCCATGCCCATTGACCTTTCCCTTACTCAATCTAATCGTTGATGCTCTCCTAAGGTATTTCCCATGTAAACTCCATCTGGGGTTCGAATCCTGAAATCCATAGATCACGTTGATGGTCTTCCTTCTTCTGGAATTTCCAGGCAGATATAGACTAGGCAGAGAAAAATATAGTGCTATAATGTGATGTTGTAATCTGTGAATATTTTATTTTAACCTAGTGCTAAACTAGAAATGAAAAAGAAAAGAAATATTTATAATAGAAAAATAAAAGAA
>APFE030712696.1:0-11974 GCA_000404065.3 Pinus taeda
GGTGCCTTAGAAGCTCTGGCTTTACCAACGCACTCATGGATAGAATCGCTGCATCCTGCATTATCTCAGAAGGTTACTATTCCACCATAGATAACTAGTCCTCCACTTTCTGAAATTCCTGAACTGTACTTGAAACATTTGGCAGAGGAAACTGAAGTGGTTGCTGACAAATATCATAAATAATCTCATGGTTTGCCAACCATCTAAGTACACGGTACCAGTTTAACAATATATTCCTTGGGCCATGCTGATAGAGAACAGGGAACTGCAAACATACTTCAAATGAAACCTCTTACTCAAAAACACCCAAAGATATGACTGGCAGTGATGTCAAAATAATATTGAAAAGCAGCATATACCAATCATCATATATGGGCTGTCTAGAGGAACTTGTATATGCTTCAAAATTGAAGAGTGTAAGCCCAAAAGATATATTTTTGTAAAAGAAATAGCAGATCATCTGTGCAATCCTCTTATAGCACCAATGTCCATGAACCACAAGCAAGCGCTCCAAAAATAGAAATTGTGCAGTAGAGAAATCCCTTGAAGATATTCCCTTTTTAACATTTCCACTTGCAGTTCAAAACTAGTGACTGAGATTGAATTATTTTAGCTTCAGCTGCTACGAAACTATTGTTCTGCCTGAAAAATAGGTCTTGGCACAGAGCTCATAACTTCTCGCAGAAAATGTATTTGAAAAAACTGAAGGAGGCTTTTGTAAAACAATCCATGCTGAACAAAAACCTCCTTTGGTTTTTTGAAACACTACTCCAGCTGCCCAGAATCGATCCTTGAAGAATATGTGTAAAACAAGAAATTAAAAACTGCACCTACAGCAGTTTCGTAGCGCAACTTTTAGTCACTCGTTTCTCCCAGCTCATAATCAATTTGAAGAAAATGAAAGAGGTTTTTCTAGTTCAGTATGTTAGGGATAAAAACCTCTTTCAATTTTCGAAAATATTCTTTCAGCTGCGCTAAGTACCTCCTGGAAGTTGACTACTTAAAATAGAGAAATATGTCTGTAACAAACATCACCTACAACAGTTTTGTAGCGCGCTACGAAACTGCTGTGTAATTTCAAAAACACAGCTTACATGCCAAATTCGACTGTCTTGAGCTTTTTTATCTTGAAATGTCCTTCTCATCTGCCTTTATGTTCCCAATGGCTCTGAATGCAATTTCATCTAGCCACTCAATGCGTGGAATCTGCCCACATTCATACTTGTTGACTAGCTTCTCCAAGCGCTCAATTTCTCCTCGCCATTCCTTTGTACCACAGAGTCTCTTTGTTTGTGGTTACATCAATGAAGCTTTGTATTAGAAGGGAGGCCACAAACATGACAGACAATTTTGTAAAAGCCAAAATAGCAGTGAGGCTAGATAGTTTCCAGAAGGACCATAATATAGCGAATACAAGAGAGCATTGCCTTGACTGCAACTTCGATTGGAGCAGAGCAGAACTGTTTTCAGCTCTATCCTGAGGTCTAAGCATAGGTATATCTTGAACATTAATGGCACACCTCTGCCCAGTGGCCAACAGATAATTCAACCAGGAAAAAGTCAACCTGTTTATAAATCCTGAACTAGCATAACTTGTGAGGGTTCCAGAGTTCTGTTTTTGGGGGAAAAGTATTTTATCAGTTAACAGATTTTCAGGAATTAGATCAGAATTTTCTACCACTTCTCCAGAGTTGTGCGCAACTGTCTCACCAAGGTGTGCTTGTTTTAAAATGATTACAGGCGCTACGAAATCACCAGAAACATGCTGCGCTGCAAAACTGCTGAAAAGGATTTATGTGCCTTTGTCAAACAATTGAACTGATGTGAACAATTTAGCACTTTTTCTTGAGTGATAACACCATCATTAGATCTGATCCTTCATAAATGCTAAGGTTCATCCTTGGTTCAGATCAAGTACATCACAATAAGCCAATAACCTGCATACTAGATCTCACACTTCATCAGATATTCGATACTTGCACTCTTGGCCTAATGATCTTCTCCTCCTTTTATAGTTTTACGCCTTTCTCAATATCATGGACCAAAACCACTTAGGACCAATACATTGGACCAAATACCTAGGGTCAATACCTCAGACTAGAGACCTTAGACCAATACCATGGATCAAAATACCATGGACCAAATACCTTGGACCAAAAACTTAGTTTTCAAAGATATACACGCTTTTCCTTCTGTGAAAGTGTGTGTGTACGTATACACTACTTGTGTTCAGTGAACTTGCGTGTATACACATCTTGGTCAAGGTGAACCTGCATATACCTCTCTTTCTTCATTCTTTTTAGTCTGATCTATAATTCTTTGTTGTTAAATTGTTGTACTGTGATCTTTCATCTGAGTGAGTTGCCATCAAGGACAACACCTGTATCATAATGCCAACAACTAGCTCGGGCGATGGTAGCTTATCTCTGAGAAGAGATGTGGCAGTTACATGCCTTTGAACTGTCTTACAATGAGGCTCAAGGGCCTTTTTATTATTGAACAATAAGAGAAAACCCTAAACAAGCAAAACCCTAACCCAAGGAGATGTAAAACCAAGAGTTTATGGGCCCCGTTGGGGTGATTTGGACAGCCAATTTCCCGAGGTCGCGACTTGGTCATATTATCTCCGTTTGACACACATGATAACCCGTTGGAAAGATATCTTCGAAGACTACGACGAAAAAGACGATTTTAGTTAAAAAGTAGTTGGCGGTAGATTTCCAAAAAAACGTCGTTTAGGACCTCAAAACAACTTCAAAAGTTTAGGACCCGAAAAACTGCTAAAAATAGTAAATTGTGCTACAATTAAGGAAACTGAAAAACTAAAAGAAGAAATGGTGGGGGTCCAAGTGGAATTGGCAGGTGGCCACCAATATCCACATGGATCACTTTTTGGATGCATTTGAAAGGGAAGTTGATGAGTGCCAGTATTGCTGCGAGGATGTTGTAACTCCTGGGCTACCAGCTTTACTTATCAACTCGGGGTTCGTACAAACTTGGAGGTGATAGTGCTATATGCACAAGTAAAAGTGAAGGTCCTGCTTGTTATCACTATTCATCCAATGAGAGACCCCAAGTGTTCCAAGCCAGACTTCTATAGAGTCAGAAGAAGCTTGATTCTTGGATCGAAGAAGAGCAAATCTATTCTAAGGGAGCTACACTACTGTAGTAATGAAGAAAATAACATGTAATGCTAAATCATACCATATCCTAATTAACCATTTAAATAGCTATGCTAAGCAGAATTACTAAATCATCACTAACCTAATGCTGCTATCTAATCTTCAGAAGTAAAGAGCATTAAACCATACTAATGTGTAAGCAAGAAAACTAAACTAAATTTGTTTTCATTTTTTTTGGTTTTTTAGGCAAAATCAAGTATGCAAATTAATTGTTCTTGTGGATGTGACAGTTGGATGGAAGGTGATTGAGGACGGCTAAAAGGATTATGGAGTGGTTGGATGGTGTGGAAGGGTCCTAGGAGGCCTTTTGTGACTTCCTAGAGGTTCCCCATCAATTCGGCCTCAAAACAGGCCATTTTAGGAAAACCTATAGGATGATCTTGTAGGAATTACAGGAAACCTACAGGAGATGGCTGAGAGCTAATTGTGAGGTGTTGGGAAGCTTGGAAAAGGTGTGTAATGAGTGGGATGGGGTGTTAGAAGGTCTAGGAACACTACGGAGTCAATATCCAAGATCAGAGATGGCTAGATTCACTCAATGCACCTAGGGGAATTTCAATGAAAATGACAAAAAAACTAGTGAGGGTGATGGTGGAACAAGAGATGGCTAGGGTGGATGAAGTGGAAGGTGGCTGCTGGTGATGAAGTCTGGGTTTCCTCCTAAAGTACCTGATTTTCTTAAAACATGTGTGTTTTCCAAGAACTATGCAACAAGATACATTTTCATAAACTAGAAAAGCATGAATCAATTGCCTATATTATGCATGAAGAAAGTGTTGAAGGGAATGAAAGCATGAGTGAGATATTATTGCAGAAATGGAGTAATGGAAAAAGATGACAATGAAATGAACCGAACGCTGAATCAAGACAACAAACTCCAAAGCTCATGCAAGAACTAGAAATCTGTGTTTTTGGGGCTGCTGAAGGGTCTCTTCCTCAAGTCATGGTCCCAAAGGGAGGAAGTGAGGCCAAGACACCTGATGACAACCTTATGGTGATCCTTTTTCTCCTTGCTAACCTGCTAATTGAAAGAAGGCACAAACGGAAGCAAACTAACATACAACCAATCTAATCTAGACTGCTATATTGGAAATGCAACTACTAAGTAAATGAACAATTAAACTATGAATCTATGCTAGTATACATGTACAATAAAGAGGAGCGTTGGCTGCTAGGGTTGGGCCATAACTCAAGAGCTTCAGCCCTCTGAGTTAACTCAGTGCCGGCTCAAAACAAAACTCATTCTTATTATCAAAACAATGGATTACATCAAAAACTGTCACCAGTCTTGCAACTCGTTTACAATAAAAAATCCAAATCCTACTGAGGTCCTAGGCCTCTCTACTTATACATCTGAAGTCTCCAATGACTTCCTTAAAATTAGGGAGGCTCGGCTCCCAAACTCAAGATAAAATGGTGCTTTGTCTTTCACTTGCTCGACTACCTTCTAGTCCTCATGATTTGGCTGTTTGCAATCTGAGCTGATGGAGGAATATTTGAATGGAGGGGTAGTAAATGAGGAGGATTTCCCTCCTATAATTCCTCTCCCTTGTCCCATTCAAGTTTTGACCAAGGTCTTTGCTGAAATTCCTTGCTTTTATCCTTCAATCCTACATTAAATGCACATTAGACCACAAAGCAAAATATCCAACTCTAACTCATCTCAGAAACAAAATATAATCAAAATTATGCAATAAGTTATGAGAATAGTTGGTTTGACTAAGCTAGGAGGTGAATTAAGGCCCATATAATTACCCAATAATAAGTCTCATCATCACCCCCTACTGAAAGTGTTGCTCATCCTCTTAGCAACTTAGTCAATATCCATGTCCATCATGGCTCTGGTAGCCTCTCTAACATCCCATGCCTCTGCTATGGTCTCTTCTTCTTTTTCATAGAAGCCTACTTTCTTTTCTACTTCTTCCCGTTGCCTCTTTTCCTCTTCTTCTTTTCTCCCTTCTAGCATCCCTAGGAGTAGTGGTGGACCTTCAACCTTTGCATTGATTGCTTATACATAGGTGTCCTGTTGAGTTCCTCTCTTAACCTTTGAGGGGAGTGATATTCTCTTATCTTCAAGCTTTGTGGAAGTGTGTTCCATCTCCTTAGGCAGGCATATATACTATCATCTCCTAGTAGCCTAAACATATCCTCAAAATGTGAAATTGCTTGCTCTTGGGTAGCAAGATATCTAGGTGCCATCTAAATATCATTTGCAATCAAATTATGGGTGCTGATTAGGGCCATGGAATTTGATTGTTCAGCTTTGATGAAAATAGGTTCATTTTACTCTCTGACCAATATTATTTTCATCTCTACAACTCTTGACTCCTCATGGTTCATCCATGATGCAAAAGCCATTAATTGTAGATCCCCTAGCTTCGCAATAGGGTCCCAAACATTCATGTCTGTGAGGGCCATGTTGTGTAAATAAAACTTAGCCATTTTGGCCCTATCCTCTATTGTACTTTGATCACAAAGATCAATAAATGGCATGTAGTCCTGAAATGGCATGGTGCCCCTTTGTGCTAGTGTTTTAGTCTGAAACTGCAGCCATTATTCTTTGAGGTAAAGAGCATAGGATTTAGCTGGCATCCTACACTAGATGGCCTCCAAGGAGAGGCTGGCCATACATGCTTGTTGGTTCTCTCTTTCCTGCAACTGTCCCCTCAACCATGCATTTTCTCTCTCAAGTTGACTTCTCATGATTTCTTCTCTATCCCTTAAGCCACTTAGCTCTTTTCCCATTTCTTTGAGTTTCTCTTCCATTTGCCCAATATCTTCCACCCCTTTTGACTTGGCAATTTGCTTCCATCGATGGGTTCTAGCCCTCTCCTTCTCAAGTTCGAAAAACAATGGGATGGCAAATTTTTGAGGTATTACCCTGCCTCCTTCAATAAACCAGTAATAGGAGACCAAGTTAGGTTAGGGGCTTGGTTCCTTTGTCTCTGGGTATTCTTATTTTGTTTCTTGCCGCTCCCCTACCTTGCTTTCCAATTTATGTGCTTCCTGTAGTTTCAACAGAGTATCATATAGGATTGTTTTTTCTTCCTATAGGTTTTGCTGTGGATCCTATAGGATGGCCTTACCCTTTGAGGAAGTTGATCTAGTACTAGGCCTCCTTACATAGGTGATTGGTGACTTAGAGGAAGGAATTTTGTCTCTTTGTGTAGGGGAATCTTCAATATCAATAGGAATTTTTGTTGATATTTGTGGCTTCCCTTGTTTGATTCTTGTGTGCTCTTTCTTGTTCTAAAATATAGTGGTGTTTGCCTCCTTTTTTTTCCTTTTTGCTTGACTGGGGTGCTGAGAGCAATGAGGGAAGCTGCTATCTCCCTCTCAGTGGCCTATGGAGACACTTTAGGTGACTTCTCATTGTGTTATTTCCCTTCTGTTTCAATGCCTTCTTCCTCTTTGTTTTTCCTGTCTTCTTCCTCTTATGGTTCTTCCTCATCTCCATTCGTTTCTTCCTTAGTTTCCTCCTCTGTTTCACCATCATCATCCTTCTCTTCTCCCTCTTCTTATTCTGCTTCATCATGTTCCTCTATGTCATCTTCTTCTTCTTCATTCATCTCATCCTTATCCAGCTCTGTATCTTCCTCTTCCTATTTTTCCTCCTCCTCATTGATAGAAGGACTAACGTCATAAGTGAGGGTTTTGATGTCATCCACTGCTGGAAAGTCTCTGAAGGCTGACCATGTTATAGGGATTCTGAGGTTTTGGAGGGCATCTTCAATGAGGACCCTAATCAACCCATGATGAGCCAATTTTTGGGAATTTACTTCCTTCACTTTGTTGCTGGAGTCTATGAGTGATTGCGTCAAGAAATAGGGTATGCTGAGTCTTTGGTGAACTGGTGTTTCTACCCCAAATCTTAATTATTCAAGGATCATGAAATGATAGCCATAAACAACACTATATCTACCCTCACATGAGATATATTTGATGACTTGATAGCCTACCTCACTCCATGGATATGGCATACTGTCCCTCCTTACTCCATTTTTGTCCTTGGTGGGTTCTTCACCTTCTAAAAAGAATTTCTTTTTTGCCACCTAACTGTCTCCTTTGTCTTTTTTTCTCCATGGAATTCCTAGGGGAAGTGTGGTGACCCTACTGATGAGCTCTGGGGTGAGATATATAGTGAGGCCTCTAACCAAAATAGTGGCATGGATTCTGTTGTGTGGAGTGAGCGAGTGAGAAAATTCTTGAGGCACCTCATCATCATACCCTATGAATTTTTTGAAAACCCCATCTAGTTGTGTCTTGTAAAGATTTCAAGCACCTGGGGGTGTTGTTGTATCCTCACACTATTTGTGGGCTCTGTCCTATTAAACCTTCCTGTCATCTTGCTGGTGAAGCTTGAGGAGAAAATGAGAGGATTGACACAAAATTTTTTAATGCAAGACCAATACAGAGTTGATTGTGTATGTAATTCACCTCCCACAGTTGCTAAATTCACTAGATTTTAGAGTATTTCTGGTTCATTTGCTTGTAAATGGGGATGGAATTTTAGAGCCTACCTCTTTAGAATGGTGGCAGTGGACAATTCCCATGATATCCCCTCTTGAAATCTTCTCTGCCTATCCTATAGACTGCCTCTATGTATCTTGTAGACTGATCTTGTAGACTGTATCCTGTAAGAATTCCTGTGAAAAACAATGGATCCTTGCTTCCGGTGGGTGGCCAGAGAGAGTGACTTGAGTGAGGGAGTTTCGAGGAGGTGGAATGCATGAATGCATGCGAACGATGTTTTATTTCTGTTTATGGTGTTTCAGGGTGAGGTGGTGTGTTGGCAGCAGAGGTACATTGCCATTTTTGTACCGTTGGTCCCCACTACCACCTCATAATTTCCCACTCCTCATAATCAGCTCCCACCTCATAGATTTGTAGTTTAAGCACTTCTTGTCCTACTCCTCCTCTGTCTTTGAGTTGAATGCATCCACATGTGAGAGGACACTCAGTTCTGCATGTGCTATCTGAACGAATGTGGCCAAGTTAACTGGCCACCTTTTCACTTATAAACCAACTATTTCGTAACCCTTACAACTTTTGATTAAATGATGCATATGAGTGAGCGAGCAGGATACTTACCTGTGGTTTCGATGCCATGTTGCAGTTGTCAAAGATCAAAGGTGTTGCATTGTTTATTCGCTGCATGAAATTCTTCTCCTCTTATTGTCTGCTAGTGGTTTCTTGTCTTTTGCAGGTATCTGTGACTGAAGATCTGATGTTGCTGTTGCTGTGGAGCTCCTAGATCATCCTAGTGAGGACCTGTTGCTAGTGAGTGGCATTCTGTGGGATAGACTGCTACAGGATTTCCTACAAGATGTCTTGTAGCTGCTTCTCCCTCAAAATTATTTAATCATATTACTGGCTGGGGCTGTGAGGATGGTGTAATGAATGGAAAGAAGGAGTAGGAGTGTGTGTAGAGAAAAAGACACTCAGGTAATGTGCTTACTCCTCTCCGTTTTCCTTTTTTTTTTCTTTTTTCCCATTACTGGCAGAGACTGATGAAACTAATATTTTTTTTTGTTTTGGATGGTGAGTGTAGGGATGATGATGGTGGATGAGGTGAGGTGTTGGATCATGCCAAGGGTGAATTTTAGGGACCTAAAAAACCTACCATGTGCCCTCAAATTTCTTTTTGTAGGTTTTCCGGGCCACTATAATTCCTACAGGATCATCCTGCAGGTTTTTAGGGGATCCTGTAGGAATACCGCGGATCTTGTAGAAAACATAGTCTTCACATAAATCGAAGCAATGGAGTGGAAAAAATGATAAAAATGATGGAGGGATGCATGGTAAAGAGTGGAGGAGATGAATATGTGTGAGGCAGGGTTTCCTTTGGATCCTCGTTTTGCTTCTTGACTGTCTTTCTCGCCCACCTGCAAATAACAGTTACATATTTTTCTCTCCTTTTTTTTTTTCCTTTTTTGAAAAACAACTAGGATGTCTCAGAGAGGTTTTCACCCTAGCTGTTTTCCCTAGGCGCCTCAAGGAAGGTTTTCCCCCAAGGATCTTCTTATTCTTTTTTCTATTTTTTTTTTCATCATTGGGCCGCCTCACGAGGGTTTCAACCCAAAGATGGGACTCAGGCACCTCGTGGAGGTTTTCACCTGAGTCCTTATTCTTTTTTTTTTTTAGTGACTTGATGAGGGAGGAGCTGGAACTTGCTCCACCATCATCACTATTTTATTGATATTGTCAATGAACTCTTGTTTTGATAAAGGTCTCTTGTACATTTTCAATCGGTGCCCATTAATAAGAAACAGAGTGGATTCTTCATCTATAGTTCTGATTTGCACTGAACCATTATCATGGCATCTTTCCATAATGTTACACAGTAAATTGTCACTGTCTCCTTGTCAGTCTCCCTACTGTGTCATGAAATCAAATCCATCATGCTCATGCTCTCTGAAATGGCCAAAAAACCCTCCTTGCCTAAGTTTATTGGATCATCGCGACTGTTATTGAAATAACGGCGCTGACTGGCAAATGATAGTGCAATTGGTGCGCTGCCAGCGCGGAAGCACACGGGTTTCCCGCGCTGATCGAATTTTATAGCCAGCGCATCCTCTGTTTGTAGCAAGTCGTGCTGACCAGACCTCTTCTGTTATTGAGATGCGATGTCAGCGCGCCAGTCTAGTTATGCACCCGCACTGATCCTGTTTGGGCGAGTTTGTTCTAACAGCCAGCCTTCCAGATGACTCCAGACCCTGGTGTTGCTTGTTAAAGGTCGGCCTCCCTTCTAGTGGCATGTCTGTATCGTCTTATGGCCACTCTGGAAGATAAGCTATCCTTTCACTAGAGACTCCTTCTCCTATATAAGCCTCCACCACCTAGCAGCTAGTTTTTTGGACAATATAGACTTTGACATTGAGGAATTATAGGCCTTGTGCTGCTCTTAATAGCATTGGGTTTTTAAGTGTTGATTGCTAGAGAGCTTAAGGAAGGTTTATGAAGTTTTGTTGCCTTTGTGAGAGAGAGAGTTTTTGTCTTGCGAAATATACTCCAAGGGAATGCTTATGAGAATCGCGTACCCTTCTTGAGGAAGGACTCGGCGTCGATTTGTACCTCTCTGTTGATTAATAAAAGATAGATGACTACTGTTATGGTTCCATTCTCATTTGTTTTATAATAATGTGAATTACATCCTTTCTGACTGATGTATAGTTGCTTTTACTAGATTTTACGCTTGTGTTTGTCTTCTCTTTGCATGTGCAGGTGTCCATCCGCGGAGATAGCGGAGGATTGTGACCGACCAGAGCGAAGGAGTGACAGCGGCATCTCTTCATCAAACATAGCGTTGGAATCTAAGTAGGTGTTCATTACCCACTTTGTAATTGCAACTAGGAACTTGCAGAGTAGCATTGATTGATTGTTGCTAGACCCATTCTGGGCTAGTAGGGATTGCCTCTATCCATAGAGGGGATTTACCTCTCCAACAATTTGGCGACTCCACTGGGGACGTTGCTTGTGTCTTTTGTTGTTCATCCTTGTTTTGGGTTTGATTGTCACTCTCTTGTCAAAGATTGGGGATTATTTCTTTGTTTTTGATTTCCTGGTTCACTCTGGGGAAGGCCTTAATTGTTTTGAAAACTATTCCCTTGGTTTGAGAGCTTTTGGTTCAATTTTGCCTGTTTTTTAGCCTTAGCATGGTTTAAATCAAAACAGTCGCGCTGACATCGCGCATCTGTTTCTTTTCTTTCACTGTCATCGTGTTTATACGTTTAACAATCGCGCTGACCTTGTTTTCGGGCCAGCGCCCTTAATCCGCGTCCTTCCGCGCTGACAGCGCAAAGTTGCTACGCATGGTGTCTGGTCAGCGCTTTGTTGCCGAGGGTCACCCGCGCTGATCCTGTAGAATTCATTTTTGTCCAAATTTGCCTCCTGAACCTGTTGGTTTGACTGTCCCCTGCTCTTTCCACTTGGTTTGTGACTTGTTTTATTTTGTCTGAACTGTGACATACTTGCTCGCGAAGTCTTGTTCCGCAAGGGTTCGTTTGTTGCTGGTTTTTCATTTTGCAAAGCCTTCCTTCTTGCTTTCACTGCTTGGTTTGTATTTTTCCTTGACTTTTACAATCGCTGGAGTGTGTTGAAGCTTTGTTTGACTGGTTGTAACTCTCATCCTTCGAGTGTTTGCTTTTCTCTATTGATTTCGCACCCTAGCCCTAGGGCATCTAGAGGTCGTGTGTGTGTCAAGCCTTCCGTGGGATCTTGTTTTCTTGTTTGACCAGCCAACTTCAGATTTGCTTTTCACATTCGCTCGGTGATTGTTGGAAGTGTTTTGGTTGTGTTCCAAGCGATTTGCCTTCCTCCTTTGAATTCCTTTTTGTCTTGTCAAGCTTAGATCACATAGCTCATAAGCCTTTGTTTTCCTTTGATTTGGAAAACTAGTTTTTAGCGTCTTGGGAACTTTCTTGTGTTTGCATTGAGTGATTTTATTCCTTTTTCTTGGTGTAGCTATCTCTCAAATTCATTTTTAAGCATTTTGTGCCATTGAAAAGAAAATAAAACTAGTATCTTTTGCATTTAGTAGTTAAAAGGAAAAGAACATTTCGTTGATTTGTGTTTCCAAAAGAAAAGTTTCGTTTCCTTGCCATTAGTTGCATTAGGTTGTTTGGTTGCTTGAATTCATTTTGTTTGATTGAAAAATTCCTAACCCTCTCATAGTTAGAATTCATCGAACGAAATGATGTTCTTTGGCATGTAGTTTGCATCTAGGTAATTCTGAGAGATCATACGGTAGGACCTGAAATCAAAACTTAATTCAAGATCAACCGTAAAATAAA
>APFE030712698.1:0-112037 GCA_000404065.3 Pinus taeda
AGATAAACATGTTTTTAAGTGACTTTCTCTCTTTTTTTGAAGTTTGACATGAAGAGCAGAGGTATGAGGCTTGACAAGGAGGATAATATGACTAGTGATGGAGCCATATTAACTGCAGATAGTCATGGTGACAAATTTCAGTGTAACACGCCTAGCCAACGCACCACTACCTCCTGCACATCGAACTCTGTTCCATACACTTTAGTCCACTTTGCTAGGTGATCGCACAGATCATCCCCCCCATCGTATTTCTCATTCAATCGAAGGTTAGCTCACCCAAACCGTAACCTCATCATTCTTCTATAATCTCGCCATTAATCAAAGCTATCCTTGTGCGTACCCCACCATCATGCGAGCCTAGCGCGTAGTGCCAAGTCTAATGCTTGAAAGCGGTGATGCTCAAGGACTTCATGCTCAAATGCATTCAAAACTTATCCACGTCAGTTAAACCATCATAATAAGGTGAATTCCTTACTTCCGATGAAAAGCAGCACAACGATCTAGTCATCATATTGCAGCGCAATGTAGATACTTCATGCAGCTGATTCTGCCAATGCTCTAACTCTTCATCATAATTAGAGGTGTAGAAATTCTCCCAGTCCCATGCAATCCATCCATCTGCTTATAATTGAGCCAATCTTGATCTCGCACTATTATTTTATAGATTTGATCTAAGTCATCTTCACTTTCTTCATAATCGTGGACCGATTCAGTGTAGCACAACCCTTCTGCAGGATCCAGTGGTACTACAACTCAAATCGATTTCTTTTCAAACAACATTGTCCACTTCTTCAAGTTGATCACCCCATTCATGTCAATGGCCTAGTCAATTCCCAGGAGCGCAGGGTATGGATTACTGTCATCGACGATCTCTATCACTTCAAAATCAACAATTGCGCTCGAACCTTCTATATCCACTATTACTCCATGTAATTGTCCCATCGGGATGATCTTCTACTGGTTTACTATTCTAAGCTGGATCGGAGACCAATGCAGAACAAGTCTCCCCATTATTTCCCATGTTTATTTAGGAAAAATGTTCGCGTCAGATCCCAGCTCTAGAATGACCTGGTCCATCTCATATTCTCCTATCTACATGGTGAGCCTCATCTCGCGCCATGTTCTTTCTTTATGTTTACCAATTTTTCTGACTACACGGTGTTCATTCAGGACATTCTCTCTGTTGGCACATTTTTTTATTAACTCTTGTAGGCCTTTCACGTCTTTGCTATCATGCAGAATTGTCATGGATGTCTCTGAGAACATAGTAAGCATAGAGGGATCAACCTCTATAGGCGCACTGGCTTCTTGCACTTTGTTCTGGCTTCCTAAGGTGGAGGCCTTAGTGAAGCTTTTCTTGGCTTCCATAAAAGTTTCCTTAGCGCATGCCAAATCAAAATCAACTTCCTTTTCTGGGGCTTTACGGACCCATCCATCCTCTTCAAGTTGTTTTCCCTTATCATCTCCAGTCATTATCCCGCTTCTCATTACTATGTTCACACTCTGATCCTCCTCGTGAGGCTCAACTCTCATCATCTGTAAGTTCTGCATAGGTTGATAAGCCTGCACCTTTTTATCCTGCATCTTAGCTATTAGCACCAGCCATTCTTCTATAGTGTGGTCAAATTGGCTGCAGTATTGACATGACGGGTGTGTCTGATTCTGACACTCCCATGCATAGTGCCCTCATGTTTCGCAATTGTAACAAATAAGTTGACCATGACCTCTACCAGGTCCTCCTCATCCCTGATATCCTCTGCACACCCCTCTAGCACTCTACTCTGGAGGCCGAGTCTCTACTTACATTCGATAAGTAGGTGCTTTGTCCATCATCATCTCATAGCTGTGACAGTGGCACTCATCATGACCCACTGATTTCCAGAAGTGACAGAACAATTGTTGCAATGTCTATAGGAAATTTTGAAGAAAATTATAGTTATCTATTGCATGTTTTCCAGCCACATAACAAATACCGCACCATAGTGCAGCCCTCGCACTCAGTCTTGTTGGAGCTTCTAGCCTTAGGGGAATTGGTCCCCCTCCTATGATATAGTTCACAAATACAAGACAATCATCTTTATCATGCCCCTGGCTCTTACACTTCCAGCACCAGACTTCCTCGCACACCTCTAGCTTAGCCTTCGTGTCCTTCTTCAAGCTCTGCAATTCTAAGCATAGACTATGTAACTAAGAGTGAGTTTGTTGTACCCCCAAGGTCGCATCCCGCATAGGCATCACATGTAACCTCATTGCAATTTCTAGGGCTTCTGCCTGAGTTCCTATCTTCTGCTACGACAAAGCAATCCTCAGGTGGGGCAGAAGCAAAGCTATAAACCACTCGCGATGTTGGCCATCTGTGAGCTGCATATTAGCTTTGCAGATCAGGCATTTCAACCTTTGATCTAACTCCCAGGGCGTCTCAGTAACCCTCATCGTGATCTCCTTAAATCCAACTACTAACTGTGAGTCAAACTTAGGCTTACTAAACCCTTCATTTAAGGCAGCCTTAGTCTCTACTAGCATTGCCACAAGATGATCATAATAATACTTACTGTACCATGTTAGCGCACGATCCTGGAGAGCGGTAACCAATTGTGCCTTCTTTATATTGTCATCAATAATCTGCTACGATGTCCACACACCATTCGCAACAAACCAAAATTGATCTGTATTTTCGCTCCCTATACCCTTGAAAATTGGAAACTTCATTGTGTTCAACGTGTTGAACGACGGTGGTGGTGGTGAAGGTGTGGGCGAAGGCGTATGTGGTAGAGGTGGAGGTGGAGGTGGAGGTGGAGTGGATGGATGATGTGTCTGCGGAAAACCCTATCTTATCAGGTGAACAACACTTCGCGGTGAGGCTTGTACCACTCCCTTGTCATCGCTCGAAGGAGATCCAATCAATGGGCTATATTCAAGACCTAATTTCTCTCGATCTCTTGAAGAGTTTTCCACTTTGCGTCACTCCAAACATCAAGGGAATGGCATAACACATTTCTCACACAAGAGCATATTAATCTAGGTATTCAAAGATTTAAGATACTTACCTCGCGGTCCTTTGAAGAAGCGCTACTCTGCTTTGTTGTAGTTGACAAAGGTATCAACTATGAATTCTGTAAAAAATCCTCCTATAATTTGATCAAGCCAATGATCAAAAATGTGTGTGATCTTGTCTTTAGAGGCTTATAATCGTCACACTAGTTCTGGAGTCCACACTATTGGATTGTCAAGCTTCCACCTCCCTTGGTCGTTTGCCAACATAAGTAATCACTTGTACAATTCGACCGGGAAGGTGCAGAAGAAAATCTCATGTATTTCTATATACAAATATCTATCCAACCACTACTCCTTTGAAAGGTGCAAATTCCTATTTTCCTGTGCCGTGAATTCGTGAATGCTTATGTCCAACCAATTTTCAATTTCCTTCTTATTTGGATTCCAATGATACGACATCACACATCTCCTTCAAGAAGATCCCTATCATAACAACAGAACCATTTATTGGCTTAGGGGGTCCTGACCCAGGTTCAGATTTAGTTGCACCAACCAAAAAAACCCTACACAACTAGCCCTTTCAACAAGAACTTGCGTAGCACAGGCTGTAGTCTCACCCGAAGCATTATGGGGGGATGCTAGAACCAAGTTTCCACATCCAAAGATTAGTGTGATGTCTTTTAGTGCCCTAGATCTACCTTTAAGCATATATGTAAGCCCCTAGGGCTCGGTCCTACAACTCTATTAAAACAACCTTCAGGCCTTTGTGAAGGTCCATGATTAGTCTTTACAGACCCTTAACAGTCTGTTTATCCACTTACGTGCATCAAAGAACTACTATAGACTAGGGCTCGTGTAGATAAGATTGTGTTAGTAATAAACATTAGATAATTCATCAAAGTCTTCGTGGAATTACATAAACATGCTTGCGAACATCATCTAACAGTTATTCAATAGAGTCGTGCATCATTAGATCAATAATTCATAAACATATCATTTACCAACAACATAAGTTATAAACGGAAGTAAACATCAATACACAATATTTCTCCAGAAACAATTTCTTTATTGATTTCCAGTTGAGAATACATACTCAAAACTTCCCTGCGCACTCAGCTGCGTGGTTCCACACACTCAACTGTGAACTCTACCTAGGCATATGCGCACTCAGTTGTAGAGCCTTTCTCTCCTATCTAACCCACTTCTTTTGTGCTAAGACGTCTCTTCTATTCACCCATTACATCTCTAATTATGCCTTAGACTCTCTAAGACAAACCTATTTATAGCTTTCTACATACAATCCCATGGTCTGTGAACCATGGGTGGATCTCAAAACCAACTCAAACTTTTACATAAACAAGGGGCTAAAACCCCTTTGATTCCTAACCTTATACTTGCTCCACATCCACAAATTACAAAGACTTTACATCAATTACATCAAAACTTGGGTTTTTAATCCCAAAATTGACCCACGGGACCCCATCCCAACAGGTATGTAGTAGGCTCAAGGTGAATCCTACAGTACTCAAAAATATCTTTCCAAAAAAGGATCGTACACTCAAAACATAGATCATATGACCAAGTTACGACCCCAGGAAGTTGGTTTCCCGACTAACCCCACTGGAGCCCACAAAATCTTGGAGGTTCATCTCCTGGGGTCAGGGTTTTGGTTTTTTATGGTTTTCCTTTGTTGTTCAATAATAAAAATACCCTTAAGCCTCACTGTAACACAGTTTAGAGGAATGTAGCCGCCATATATCTTCTCAGAGATAATATACCATTGCCTAATCTACTTTATTTCCATTCTGTATGTAAGCATATTTCAGTTCTTTTATATTAATGAAATGAAGCTTTATTTTTTTTGCATCTCTGTGTTTATATTTATATATGTATTTTTTTGTGTTCCTGCATAATTTTGGATCAGTGGTATCCAATCGGTCCGCTCTTTCTTTTTTTATTTGCATGTTCCCAATGAGTTTAGGGTATAAGTAGTTAAGGCTTGAACTAGTTGAACCTTTGCAAGAACAATATCGCAAACACTAACAGCCTCCCATGGCGGAAGAGAAGAAAGACGAGGGGGTAGGAGATCCTTTCAAAATATTTCTTGAGGAAGCACTCGAGTGAAAAAGTAATGCGATGATGGATAATTTTTCCCAGACCCTTTGGTGGCTACTTACAAGTGACACATCTTCATCCAACATCCACTCTAGATGCGCCACTCCTTTTAAGGTACAAGTTAACTTTGACATTCCCATATTTTAAGGCCAGATAGATGTAGATTTTGTAGATAGATTAGATGGTTAAATCTATTGGAAGGATATTTTTCGATTCATGACTTTTCCAATTGGGAAAATATTACTTTTTCACTCCCCAAAGTTGGCCCCCCATGTCAAGGACTGGTGGGAAACCTATTGTCAACAAAAGGATGAGACATAATCCTCACTATTTTCAGCCACACCCACTTGGAATTCTTTCTGAAATGTAATCAAGGAACAATATCACCCTGTCAAGAGCTATGAAGATAAATAGATAAAGTGGACCATGTTGCAGCAGGGAAGGGTCCAAGATGTGTTGAATTTCACAAATATTATTCATACCCTTCACACAAAGTTGGGTATCAAGGATTTTGAGCAACATTTGGTACTCAAGTACCATGACTGTCTATACAAGTATATCCAAGACGAGATGGATTTCTTGGAAATCTCCTCGGTTGGCGTTTCCTATTGATACGTTGTCAAGATTGAGAAGAAATTTAAGCAGAAAAAGTGATACTTTGGATATGTGAATCCAAAGCAAGGGAAAGGCACCCCCAAACCACATAACAAAGGACAAAGCCAAGGCAGGGTGACCTAGGACAACTCATCGAAGATGCAAGCAAAGAACAACACCACAAAGATAAAGAAGGACATAGGGAAATGGTGTGAGTCCTGTAAGAACCCCACTCACAACATAATTGAGTGTTGATCCAAGATGACACTGGTGGCCGAGCCGAAGGCTTCCAAATTAGATGCATGTTTTGACTCTGATTCAAAAACCAATAAGGGGAATGAAAAACAGAAGTAGATTATTGATGTGGAACCTAGTGCCACCATTGTCACCATAAAGATATAGAAGATTGAGCCCAAATATCTAGAGGAGTGGGAGTGTATCTTCCACTCACATATGTGGGTGAAGGGTTCTTCACTACAATTCATTGTTGACAGTGGAAGCCAAAAGAACCTCATTTCATCAAAGTTCATGAAATGGCTAGACCTACCAACCACATCACACCCGCAGTTGTACACCATCGAGTGGCTTCATCAAGGGCAATATTTTTGCATCGGCCAACAATGTCACCTTCCCTGTAGCATTAAGCCCTTCACAGATGAGGTATTGTGTGATTTTTCTTCTCTTGAAGTTTGTGATGTATTATTAGGCCAACCATACTTGTGGAGGTGTCATGCTATGTATGAATCTAGGCATCACACTATCATTATTTCTTTGGGCAATAAAATATAAAGGATACTAGAGGTAGCACTGCCTACTACCATCTCTTTGATCTCTGCGAAGTAATGCAGTGATATCATTTTCCAGACTGGGATATTTATCTTCCTTGTGATTCACCCTCAGGGAAAGAAGAAGACTATGGCCATAACCACAGCCTTCAAAAAGGTCTCCTTCGCATGACAGCAGCAAATGGACAAGGTTGTGGAAGAGTACAAGGACATCTTCACCTCACCCATAGGGGTACCCCTACACTATCAAGTCAACAATTCCATTGATTTGACCCAAGGCACGCCACTACCCAATGGACTGATCTACGGATGCTCTGTTCTGGAGAATGAAGAAATTAAAAGGAATATTTGGGAGTTGTTATAGAAAGGGCACATTAGGCCAAGTTCATCACCTTGTGGGAGCTCAATCATGTTGGTACAAAAGAAATATGGCACCTGGAGACTTTGTATTGATTATTAGGCATTGAATAAGATCACAGTCTGTAATAGGCATCCAATCCCACAGATTGATGACCTTCTAGACTAGCTCAAGGGGGTCAAATAGTTCAGCAAGATTGAATTGATGTTCAAGTATCACCAGGTACCAATTGAACCCTCTGATGTGTGGAAGACTACCTTCAAATCCAAGGAGGTTGTTTTGAATGGATGCCTTTCAAGTTGAAGAATTCCCCCACAACCTTCATGTAGCTGATGGATGAAATCTTGCAACCTTTTACCAACTCATTTGTGGTAGTGTACCTATATGATATCTTGATCTTCCACCAGAGTTGGGAAGAGAACATACACCATATCTGACAGGTCCTCCAAACCCTGCGACAATACAAATTTTGTGCCAATTTGGAGAAATGCACTTTTGGTATGACCCAAGTTCAATATCTAGGGTACATCATTAATGAATAGGGTGTGCATGTGGACCCAGCAAAGATACAAGTTATTCGATATTGGCCAACCCCAACCACTCTAACAAAGCATGGAAACTTTCTGGGTCCTACCAATTTCTATCGCAAGTTCATGTTGGGATTTTCTCATATCACTTGGCCTTTTTTTTAAGTCACCAAGGGCGGAGTAAGAGAAAATTTATCTTGGTGTGAATCCCAACAAAACGTGTTTCTCGATTTGAAGCATCACCTCTTCTCTGCACCAGTGCTCACATTACCAGACCTACAAAAACCATTTGAAATTCAGACAAACACCTCTAACTATGCTATCGTTGTAATTCTTACCCAGTAGGAGCATCCAGTGGCATATCACAAGGATACACTTTTAGACACAGTCTGAAAGTATCCCACTTATGAAAAAGAGATGTATTATATTGTGCAGGCCCACTGACAATGGGAGCATTACATTCTGGGGAAGGAAATGGTCATCCAAATAGATCACTGACCTGTGTAGTTCATACAAACACAATGGAAGGTGTAGAATGATCACCATCAGAAATGGTCCCCATATCTGCAACAATTCCATTTGAACGTCAAGTACAAGAAGGGAAGCAACAATAATTTTGTAGATTGTCTCATCTGACCACTATTTATGGGGCTAAACACTATGCTCGACTCTTGTGTACATGAGACTTTGGGGTGGCCACATATTTAGAAGACTGATGCAGACTTTGGTAGAACATACTAGATGCTCCTGGGAGGCAAGAAAGTTCCATATTTTCACCTCCAAGGCACACTGTTATGCCACCTAGGACACCTTTGTGTTCCGACAAGTGAGTGTGCCAATATGACTTGGGAGGTGCACTACAATCGGGTCATTGAACATTTCGGAGTAGAGAAAACAATGGCAGTGCTACAAAATTATTTTTATTGGTCGAACCTTTTGCAAGATGTTGGGAAGTACATCAGATCCTGCACTACCTATTCCATTTCCAAACCAACAATCAAGAAGCAAGGTTTACTACATACTCCTCTTCCTACTCCTAGTCAAATTTGGGAATCCATCTCCATGGATTACATGTTGGGGCTTCCTTGTACTAACCATGGAATCAACTGTGTGTTCGTGGTCATTGATAGTTTCTCTAATATGGCCATTCTGGCAGCCTGCAAGAAGAGTATCACAGCAGAAGCCACTACTAAGATATTCTTTAAAAAAGTGTGGGTACTTTTTGGGATCCCATATTCCATTATCTTAGATCAGGATAATAGGTTCCTGAGTACATTTTGGTCAAGCCTCTAGTCGATGTTGGATACCAAGCTCACTAAGTCCATGGCCTTCTACCCCCAAATTGATGGCCAAATAGAGGTCATTAACAGGATGATCGTGTACAATATTTTCATGTAAAACTCGAAGAATCCACGCACATGGGATGAAATCCTTCCCTCTATCTAGCATAAATAAACAGAGCTCTCCATAACTCAACTCGCCAGATCACCTTTTAGGTTCAGTTGGGATTCTAGCCACTACGTCCCTTTGATGTGGCCATACCATTTGTAGTGAATCAAGTAGATTTGGATCATGTCCAATCTGAATCTGGTCAGGATAACAACTTCACTGAGAGCATTTAGCACATCCACCAGCAATTCCATAACATATTTGATAGAGCCAATACTAAGTACAATCAGTGTCATGATCAACGTCAAGTGCCACACGAGTTCCAGAAGAGTGACAAAGTTTGGTTACATTTGCAGAAGGAGCGCCTCACTGGGCACCACCACAAGCTTTGCCTGCTCTAATATGGATCATACACCATCACCAAGGTTGTGGGGGACATTTCCTTTGAGCTCAACATTCCACCATTCCTTGTTCTGCACCCATTATTCAATGTCGATAGGCTACAACCATACTTTCCTCGATTGTTGGACACATTCGACACTGTTGAGCAGCTGACACCAATAGAGATCAACCCAAGCTACATCAATCAAGACACAACTAATAGTATCATGGACACACAGAACAAAAAATATCTCCAACAAAGGATATAGCTATACCGAGTTGTCAAAATAAGCCAACTCCTTCACCAGGGACTAGGTTCAACATAAATGTCCTCACCTCATGGAGGCTCTACATGCAATGGGGATCATCGCTTCCTAAGGGGGGAGGGCTGATCCAAGTCGATATTATTGGCCACATTCATATTCCACCTATACCTCCAGGTTGTCTCATTTGTTTCCTTGATTATAGCAGCATCTACTATTTTTAGTAGTTTTTCAGGTCCTGAACTTCCATAGCTATTTTGACCCATTAGAAAACGTTTTTTTTAGGTTTGCATTAGGCCCATAGACTTAATTATGGTAATATGGAAAACATTGTACTACATGGATATATCTTTCTAATGAGGTATCGTACGCACCAAACAGACATCATATGACCAAGTTACGACCCTAGGAAGTTGGTTGTCCAACTAACCCCAACGGGGCCCACAAACTCTTGGTGTTTCATCTCTTGGGGTTAGGGTTTTGGATTTTTAGTGTTTTCCTTTGTTGTTTAATAATAAAAAGGCACTTGAGCCTCATTGGAAGATAGTTCAGAGGCATGTATCTGCCACATCTCTTCTCAGAGATAAGCTACCATCGCCTGAGCTAGTTTATTTCCATTATGTATGTAAGCATATTTCAATTCTTTGATATTAATGAAATGAAGCTTTATTTTTTATTCATCTTCGTGTTTATGTTTATATATGTATTTTTTTGTGTTCCTACATAAGTTTATATCATCTACCTTTCTCAACCCATCAACCACAACCATGATGGAATCATGTTTCCTCGATGCCCTTAGCAAACTTGTAATGAAGTTCCTAGAAATTACCTCCCATTTCCATTATGGAATCATAAATACAACAAACCAATTGGGTGCTTACACTCAGCTTTTGCCTGCTGATAATTCAAACATCTAGCAACATACTCAACCACAACTTTCTTCAAGTTCTGCCAATAGTATAACTTCTTAACAATTGTCAAAGTCTTATGATATCTAGGGTGGCCTGAATATGGCTTTCCATGAAACTCCCTCAAGATAAGCTTCTTCAACTCACTATTATCTAGCACATAAATCATTTTCCTAAATATTACCAAGCCATCTATCATGAGTTGATATTCCTCATCTCTATCACCTTCACCCTGCTACTGCAATCTCTGCTTCAGTTGTTGGTACCTCTCATCATGATGCCCTATATGCAATATTCTCTACTATAAATTTTTCCCATATAAACTCATAGTTTAAATGTGATTCACTTTCACTCTCTTAATAAGAGCATCAACAACCTAATTCTCCTTTCCCTTAATGTACATGATCTCAAAATCAAACTCACTGAGAGTAGCTAATCATCTAGCTCTCCTAGCACTAAAATTAGGTTATTCAAACAGGTACCTCAGTCCATTATGATCACTCATCAAGATAAAATTCCTGCCAAGGAGACAATGTCCCGACATCTTTAATGCATGAATGATAACTACCAACTTGATATCATAAGTTGCATAATTCTTCTCGTGCTCATTCAACTTTCTTGACTCATAGTATACCACTTGTCCTTCCTGCATCAGGACTCCACCAAGTCCTTTATTGCAAGCATTTGTACAAACTCCTTATCTAGATCTGAAATCCTCAATATTGTGTCATTTGTAAACACATGCTTCAATTGCTCAAAAATAATTTCGCACTGCTCTGTCCATTCAAACTTCGTTCTTTTCCTCAACAAAGACGTAATAGAATGGGAAATCCTTGTTAAGTTCCTAATGAACCTCCTATAATAAACTGCTAGTTCCATGAATGATCTCACTTATCCACATTCCTAGGAATTGGCCACTCCATGATAGAATTAATATTTTATGGCTCTATTATTATCCCTTCCTTGGAAACAACATTTCCCAAGTAGTGATTCTGAGACTGAAAGAAACTGCACTTGTTGAGCTTGAAATACAACTTATGCTCTCTCTACTCTCTCAACATTGTTTCCAAGTGCTCTGCATGCTCCTCCTCATTCTTGGAGTATATCAATATATCATCAACAAACACTATCACAAACTTGTCCAAGTAAGGACGCAACACATTATTCATCAAACACATAACGGCGTTTGGAGCATTAGTATGACCAAAAGAAACCAACATAAACTCATAGTTACCCTACCTTGTACGAAATGGAGTCTTCTAGATGTCTTCTTCTTTTATTGACACCTGATGATATTTTAATCTCAAATCAATATTTGAAAACATTTTTTCTCCCTTCAACTTATCAAACAAATCATCAATCCATGAAAATGGATACTTGTTCTTTATGGTCACCTTATTAAACTACCTTTAATCGATACACAATCTAAGAGTGTCATCATTATTTTTTACAAAAAATGTCGATGCACACAAAAGAGATACACTTGGCCTTATGTATCCCTTGTCAATTATTTCCTTAAGTTGCAACTTCAATTCTAGCAACTCCAGAATTCTCATCTTGTAAGGTGCCTTTGATGTAGGTGTTGCTCCTGGTTCCAAATCAATAGATAAATCCACCTTCCTATGAGGCGGTGACTTTGAAATCTCTACAATAAACACACCCTAAACTGCTGCAAAACATGGTACCACTTCAGGAATTCATCATCCTCAATATCCTTCCCTTTGACACTAGAAACATGAACTACAAACAATACACACCCCTTCCTGCAACAATGCTTAGCATTCATAGCTATAACCATCCCCACTGATGTAGGGTTCTTCTTTCCCTCTAAGATTTTATTTTCCCCAACATCATCGAGGAATTCAGTGGCCTTCTCATAAAAATCTACCTTGGTCCTATGAGTAAACATCCAGTCCATGCGCAAAAGAATATCATAGGAAGCCAAAGGAAGCACATTTAGATGTGTTGATGTAGGAATACCATTCAAATAAAATGCACAATATCTCACCCAATGATGAACTCTTCTCTTGGTCCCTGTAGCCAACTACACGAACCAAGATTCTACATGCACTTATTTACTCAAACAACACTGGTCCACCAGGTCAAGACTAATAACTATAATTAGATCCGGGATCAATCAAAATGGAAACATCACAATCACAAATCTTACCTTCCATCTCAATAATGGATGCCTAATTATTTTCCTGCCTGTTATCAAGTGCTACACAAATCCAAGGAATGCTCTGACCAACATCCCCAACTCTCTCCGCCTCCTAAGCATTGTATATCTAAGGTATTCCACCATGGTACAATGGACAATCCTTCTTGTGATGGTCTTTGATGCAAATCTAACACTACAACGGCCCCCTACCACTACCTTTATTCTACTACTCTCAAGGTTGAGACTCGTGTCCTTTCTCAGTTGCATTAAATGTCTTGTAAGGATCCACATTTTCTTTCTCACCTACATCATGTGATCTTTGATGCTTCTTATGCCAATTTCATTTAGTCTTCTCATTCCCTTTCCAGTCACGCTTGAACTCAGGCTTGCACTTTGACTACTTATAACAATGATTCAATTTCCTAATGGCTTCCTCCATTGACAGGGGCTCATCAAACTCAATCTAGTTCTTCAATGATATTGGCAACCCATTGATGAACCTTTGAATCTTCGCCTTCTCATCCTTGAGATAAGGCACATACCTCAATAAATCCAAAGATTTCCTTCTGTACTCATCATCTATCAAAGAACCCACCTTCAACTCATTGAACTTTGTGTCCCTATCATTGTATTATCTTTCATGTAGGTACTTCTTGAAGAGTCTCTCAAACTCATCCAAATTCAGCTCCTCTTCTCTAATGCCCCTACCATTCTTCACACTTCCCACCAGATATATGTTTTCCCTTTAAGACTGAAGGTATTTATCTTGGATTTCTTATTCTCTAAACATTCAAGCAATCTGAATAAATTCTTCATCCCAAGCAACCATGCTTCCACGACCATGATTAGTTATAGGTCTTGGTGTGCATTTAATTTAGGCACACAAACCCTTCCTTTTACCCTATAAAATCCATGTAATTTGGAGTATTCTTTACTAATAGAAATATGTATGTGAAAAATAAAAAAAATATTTAATTGCGTTAATGTTACTTATGAGTAAAAAAATACTCTCCAAGTTGAATCATTCAATTTGGCCTTGAAATGTAGGTTGGGCGTGCATTTTTGTGAAGTAGGCTAAAATTTCCTTGCTTCACTAAAATGCATGTCGAGGCTTCACTTCTTGGCTAATATGATTTATTCAAATTGTAGATTGTTTATTTTGTTATTTTACACACTTTTACATTGTTATATCTTTACTAAACAATAAAGTAGTAACAGAGTTAATTTTCTTAGGGCTAGAAGTGTGTTGACGGTGCTAGAAATCCATCAACCAAGGGGGTCTCTCCGATGTGAAGTCCCAATTAGACCTCACATCATTTGGAGTAGGAGCCCAATCTAGAGTATCAACCCAACCACCATAATTCTAATATTTGCCTTAGTTGTAATTAATAAAATAATAGAGTATGCACATAACATTTGATGTCAACAAGTAAGATGACACTATGAAACACCAATTTAAATGTGTAAAAGGAAAATTTCATGAGAGGGAAGTAAGAGTGAGTCTCTCAAAGGAAATTAATAGTATTATCCTAAGAGAGGCACATGAGAGCAATGAAATATTCGTTAATTATCCAACAAAATAGTTCACATAAACACAACAATCATTAAAGCACACACAACACACATTCAACAAGATAAGTACCAAATCCAATGAAATATTTAAATTTGATTAGTACATATGAACATAACACATGCTGCAAACGTCCAAAGAATAGTCTTATAATATTCACAAAGCATGCATAAAAATGTTTTGGCTCAGTGAGCTTCTGATTATTAGGTGAAATATCTAAGTGCACAGTTACAATGGTGAGACAGTAGATCCAATAGTGGAACATTAAGTCACTCCTTGCTTCTCCAAATAATCATCTTCTCTCCTATGCCAAACTAAGAAGCCAAGGTTATCTCTACAAAATTCTATGACTCTAAAAGCCCTTTGCTTGATTTATAAGGGTGTATTTATAACAAGAGGAATGACCTTTCATATCCTAATGACTCTTGAGCTTCCTTCATGATTCTTGGACTTCCAAGTGACTCTTGAGATTATACAAGACTCTTGTACTTTTCCTAGTGACACTTTAGTTTACATGGGACTTTTCATATTCCACATATGACTCTTGGACTTCCATTTTGTCACTTTTTTAAAATACATAATTACACTTCCCATCATGTGGAAAGACTCAATGACACATATTACATTTGGATGACACTTGTACAATCCATGACTTGGCAAGAGATGACTCAGATCTTCATGATGCTATGTCCAATTCAAGCTTCTCTTATTGTTTCTTCCTTGATGTCTTCATGACTAATATTGCATGTGCTTCATCTTCATCCTCCAAGAGGCTGATTGGTATGGAGTCTTTATGTGATCTTGATCTTTAATATTTTGTCATGTTCTAGTCTCCCTTCATCTTCTTGCTTGATTAATCTTAACGGTTCCAGCTTCACAAGTGTCTTCCAACATAGTCTCCTTCTCCTACTCTCTGAGCATCATCCTCACTCATGAACAAACGACATAAATCTAGAAATCCCCTAGTCTATCTTTCTTCATGAAAATTACTAATTGACATAAAAATGAGTATTGGACTGGGAGGAAGGCTCAGGGATTTTGTAGTGCATAGTTCCATATGACAGGAGTGAGGGACTGAGGCTTGCAACTACACAATGCACAATAACTGGAGGGATGAGAAGCAGGATTGTATAGTTGATATTCACGGTGAGGTAGGCTTTCCAACTATAAATGCACAGTGTGCAGTTCTAGAGGTTGATATGGCCACTAGATTTCGTAGTTGTGTGCTTCAAGGAGACAACAAGACAACCTACTAACTAAAACTATGTAATGTGCAAAGAGAGACTGGGAAGAAATATTGTGCAATTCTAAGGGGTAGGAGGAAGAAGTTGAGAACTATGATTGTGTAATGTACGGTCCTTAGAGGTAGTGAATGTGCATTCCACAGTTCCAAGAGACAAGACAGGATGATTGAGGCTTGATAATTCATAATGCGTAGTTTAGGGAGGCAAGTCAAAAGGAGGTTGATGAGAGAAAGGTTATGTGCAGAAAATGACTAACTGTGGGATCCAAGAGGTTGAGAGATGGAACCAGAACATGACTTAAACATGATCACACACTTATAGATTATAAAACAATTGAAAATGAAGCATTCACCACCCAAAATAAACATGTCCTCAATTAAATGATAGCAGAACAACACCTTACCTCCAAGTGCAACACTTAAGATACACTTTGCAACACAAGAAACGACACTAACGAAACAATGCTAAAAAATTGGGTAATGAGTCTAATGGGTGTCTCTATTGTAGATAGAACATGCTTGTGTAGAATAATGCATCGTATGCACCCTTCAAGAATGTACAAATGACTTTTTCTTATTAGGTGTGACACTTCTCTTACCAAAAGATGACACTTTTGAGAACAAGAAAAATTGAAAATGACATTTGCAAAAGCCAAACAAATTGAAAGAGACACATTCTAGAGTGAAGATAACATTAGAAAAACACCTTTTAAATTGAAATCAATAAAAAATGGAAGTCGCAAAAGTGAAAGTGACACTTGTGAAAACAAAGGTGCACAAAAGTGATAGTTGAGAAAGCTCACTGGAATAATATTACAACTGCAACCGAAGTGAGGAAGAATTTCAATAGAGAGTGCACACTTATTGTTGACATGGGTTTTTCAGTGCACTATGCTTATGTATTTCACAGTCACTGTCAATATTGATTGCACAAGCCTTACCTTTAGGAGTAGTGCAATGTCTATCTAAGGTTGCATTGAAAGAAACACACTTGTGAGTTCTTCAAGGACTGAGCATGTATAAGAAGGTTATTTTGACACTTATAATCTAAGGAAACATCAATCGACCATGAAGAAACTATGAATAATCAAGGAAAAATAGATCCTAGGATCACAAGTAGGCTCCAAAATTCAAGTGTAAGAAAAATTTTGGAGGGTGTTTATTACAGCGACAACACTTGGTGACACATTGGTTCAACCTTTTCCCTTAAGTACAAGGTCTCACTCCTTTAGGAAGTATTGATTCATCATGTGGATTAGCTTAGCTTCCCCATTTAACCTGGTTAAATATAATATCTCCTCTATTCACTACTTTGTTAAACACATTAACAAATATTTCCATATCATGATTTTTTTATCTAGGAAAAGGCAATATGTAATTACGAGTTTAAGATGATCAGAGTGTGAGCTTTCATATCTAGTATTGCACCACTACCAGCAGGATTGGATAGCACCTTGACACAGTCACTACAAGAACACAAGCATCACTTCATTTCCAGAAAGCCTCAACAGTACCCCAACAAAGTTACTTTCTTCACCTCTTTATGCATGAATCCTTTCTCTTCTTTCACCCTTTATTTATTTTATTTATAGAACTATGCTTAGGAATTTATTTATTTTATTTATAAAACTATGCTTAAGAACTTATTTATTTTATGGCAGAAAGGAGGGATCCTGACTTATTTAGAGAAAGAGAGGTTATTCCTATAGAGACAAGTATATATACCTCTAACATTTATTTGTTTGTGATTGGTTTTCCCCTTTCACTTCCCTACTCGGTTGGATTAGCCCAAAAAACACCATTTAATTAAAACATCAAGTTAAGGAATGAATATCCTAGAATAGATACAGATGTCATGGTTCTTATCAAAGGTTTATGTTTGAATTGATCATATTTTCCATTAAGACATCATTTAATTAAAGGATATGTAAACCAGAGATAGATAAGGGGATAACATACAAGAAAATGGAGGTTGAAAATAAAAGCAACATGTGAGACAAAAGTAATAAAACAAAGGAAAGACTAACAAAGAGCAAGTGCAAGATGAGTGCAAGAAAGGGAAACTAGAATGCAACTAGACCTATTCCTAACCTAACTAGCTAAAAGGTCAGGGTCATGCGTAATGAAAATACCAATATAACCAGCATAGATGCTCCTGACCTGCAATCACAAAAGTACGAACGATTAAAATGATATAAACCAATGTGCAATAGAAAAGATAAGAGCTTGAATAACTTGCACAACAAATTAAATGTCTTTCTTATCAGCAGAAAGATGTGTCATAGAAAATTCCAATATAACCAGCATAGATGCTCCTGACCTGCAATCACAAAGGTACGAACGATTAAAATGATATAAACCAATGTGCAATAGAAAAGATAAGAGCTTGAATAACTTGCACAACAAATTGAATGTCTTTCTTATCAGCAGAAAGATGTGTCATAGAAACTACATCTAACCAACTTGCAATCTTACCTTTTCAATGAAAACCATAATCAAATGAACCTTGAAAGCTTCTTGTGAATGCACCTTGATCTTTGTTGTCCTTCTTACCAAGCATCAAGAAAGATTGGGGCTTGTTATTAGAAAAATGGCTTTATAAGTATGATGCTTACAATTGATCATAGATTGGATCATGAAATTCAAAAAATTCCTCTTTAAAACCCTGAAATCCTTGAAAAGATAGACTTTCAATTAAAGGAACAGGATCAAGATGAGAATCTTGTAAGGGAAAATAAATATGACCATGTTTAGAAGGCTTGTCGATATAGTGAGGGCATGGCATAACCATTAGCAAGGGCTGAAGTGCCTCAACTACTTGAAAAGTATCCAAATGATGAAATGGTAAACCATAAATATGAAAGGATGTAAGACAATTGTCATCAAATATGTTGGTGGGAAAATGATAAGCTGAACGACAATCATTATGACCAGAATTATGATCAGATAGACTAATTAAGGCATGAGATTCCCGATTAGTGGAAAATAAAGATAGATCAGTTTGAAAACCTTTATGAATGATTTTAATAAAATAATCGTCTTCCTCATGTGTTGAATGTGATAAACCATTCCCTTGTAATTGGTGACAAACTACACTAGCATCATAATCATCAAAATAATTGAAAAGGAGTGTTAGTATATCAATTACATGAAACCAATTAGGATGTGGAGGATGAAAAAGGAAACTAGATTCACCAAATAACTCAAGCATTCACTAACACTCAAGAGGATATCTAGTGCGAAAATGAAAATGATTAGTACTATAACATTCACAAGAAAAACGGGGAGTTGATTAATTTCAAATGCATCTGAATCTTTTGGCTAATTATATTATTTAAAATGATCATCTTCACATCTCTATGTATCCATGAAAGATATTCACTCTAAACCCGAATTTAATACAATATATTTGCATGGAGATGAAATAATTGAAAAAGAATCATCAATCCAATTAGAAAATGAATATTGAAAGTTAAAATAATTATATCCACAATACAAAAAAAAAAATTCAAGAAGGAATATGTGTTCAGTGAAACCATGCAAAGAAAAACAATTGTGAGAAAATCCAAATCTAACTTAGTTATGGGATCTCATCAGGATTGAGAGAAACTAAAATAACTATCAACGGAAGTTGAAGTGCCTCAACTTCCAAACAAGTCCGAGAACTTTCAAGGATTAAATAATTTCATTTTGAATATTGGATCATATCAGGCGTGGTGGGTGGAAAACTACTACCAGTAATTTCAATAGTGCTACTATTATCAAGATGGTAGCCACCTACATCACTGATTTGATCAAATCTTACAATATCAACAAATATATTACCTGAGTCATAAGATTCTTCTAATTGAACATATAAGGATGGATAGACTGGAAAAATCTAATGAGTAGCGTGAACTAAAGAATTATCCTCATGCAATACTAGAAATGATAAAGAATGGAATGAATACTTGATGATTTCCTTGCCTTATTCTTCCACATGGATAACCTCACTACTGTGTGTCAATTGAGAAGTCAACACATCAGATGATGAACTTGAACAATATGGAGTATCTTCTTCACTAAGTTAATGCATTACAAATAATAGGGAACAAGGGATATAATTAGAGAAATTTTGAGGTCTAAAATGGGCCTCATAAGGAATATTATAAAATAATAGTGGAAATAATAAAATAATATTGGATTACCTCCTTGAATTTTAGAGGGAAAAAAGAAAAAATACTTTTTCAACTCATCTCTCCATAGTTTTACTCAAATTTCGAGTGGGGGGACTCATTGGATGCAAAATTTAATTCCTCGTCCAAAGATTACCCATGTTGCATACCTTTGATGAACCTTGTTACACGAAAGTATGCAACATGGGCACTCCTTGGATGAGGAATTTAATTCCACATCCACTGAGTTCTCCCGCTCGAAATTTGAGTAAAACTGTGAAGAGACAAATTGACAAAGTAGTTTTATTATTATTATTGTTATTGTTATTTTATCTTTTACCATTTTACTCCAAAAATGGTGAATCATTCCTCATGGTTGACATAATCATCTTGAATCCTATTAGTTATTATAAAGTTGATTTTGGTTGTACATTTTTGTTTTGAGGCCCATTTTTACCTCAAAATTTATCTAATGTGAGTTGAAGAGGAAGTTCCAATGAGAACATATTTTTCAACCAAATTAGATTCAAGATCTAAATCTTTCAATTCAAAATATTCTTGAGAAACTGAAATATCAATTGATGCGCTTATGAATTCATCGCCATATACATCAATACATCCATCATCATCAGAATGATGGTTGCCAAAAAATATAGATTGATTAAGAAAATGTATTTCATTTGACTGATCACTGAGATTAGTATATTCAAAATCATCCAAGAATGAAGGAACATCACCTTCACATAGAGGAATTTGATAAAGAAAAGAAATATCTAAGGAATCATCACCTTTCTGCTCCTCTACCTATGAAATGTGACTACCTTGCACCTAGACACTACTTGGATTTTGGAGAGAATTGATCAAGCGGATCAAGGGACAAGGGATCATGAGAAAGAGATGAGAGAGGATGACAAGTATTCAAATCAGATTCAAGACTGAAGTTATGAGTGTTAATATCTTATTGAAAATTGGAGGGATTAATCTTCACTTTAGGTTTAATAAACCATTCCAAGGTTTCCTCCATCATATTTGATTCATTGAAAGTGGATGAAAATTGAAGATATGGATCAACAATTAGATTCTCATATTTCCTAACCTCAACATCATCACAAGGAGGCACCCAAACCAGTACTGGAAAGGGAGGAGGATAACAAACAAAAAGACTAGTAAGTCCTCCCCTAAAATTAGAGGTGTCCCGTGATTTAAAAAAGTTGGGAAAGTGGAAACAACAGGGGGTTCGAACTCACCATGTAAAGAGATTTGAATCAAACGCTTAATTTTTTGTTTAAATAAATCCCAATTTATATCTTCTTTAGGAAACTCATATCATAAGTGAAGGAATATATTAGAAAAAACCTTAATT
Organism: Pinus taeda; assembly: GCA_000404065.3. Lineage (NCBI taxonomy): Eukaryota > Viridiplantae > Streptophyta > Pinopsida > Pinales > Pinaceae > Pinus > Pinus taeda. The sequence goes on from APFE030712698.1 coordinate 20,806, forward strand.
GATTCACTTAGGTTCATTCTTAGTTGATTAATCCTTTTAAGAAAATCTCATTAATCATATCTATCAAATACTTGATGAAGCTCCTTGAGTAATTGATCACATGAATGAATGGAAGCATGTGGTAGGGTATGACACCATCAAAAAAACTAGACCTTCAAGAGTGAGGAAGAAAATCACACAAGAAAGATATTCACAATTGATTTCACAAGATTCACAAAAATTGAAAAACTAAAAAATATTCTCGGCTATGGATTTATGACCACCACCATCAAACTTTAGTTGAGACAAGTGATAAAGAGGTTCATCGGGTATTAACAATTCACAAATGGATCTATTGGAAAAATTCACCAAAAGTATGATTTGGGGATGAGAAATTTAAGATAAGAGATTCAAAACAGAATCAACAGTCACAACTTGTCATATGGCCCTCCTTCTAGTGCAAAATGTTGATGGTGTTGGAAATCCATTAATCAAATTGGTCTCCTCGATGTGAAGTCCTAGTTAGACCTCACACCATTTGGAGTAGGATCCCCATATGAAGTATCAACCCAACCACCATAATTATAAGGTTTTCCTTAGTTGCAATGAATAACATAAGAGAGTATGCACATAACCTTTGAAGTCAACAAGTAATTTGACACTATGAAACACCAAATGCAGTGGGATATTTTCATGAGAGGGAAGAGTGAGTGAGTTTCTAGAAGGATATTAATAGTACTATCCTAAGAGAGGCACACAAGAGCAAAGAAATATTCGCTAATTATCCAGTGAAATAGTTTACATAGACACAACTATTATTAAAGCATATACAACACACATTCAACAAGATAAGTACTAAATACAATTAAATGGTTTAATTTCTTTAGTACATATGAACATAACACATACCACAAACACCCAAATAATAGTCTTACAATATTCATGATACATGCATGAAAATGTATTCGCTCAGCGAGCTTCTAATTATTAGGTGAAATATCCAAGTACACAGTTATAATGGTGAGATACTAGCTCCAATAATGGAACATTAATTCATTACTTGCTTCTTTGAAGAATGACCTTCTCTCCTATGCTAAGCTAGATAAGCCAAGGCTAGCTCTCCAAAAGTCTATGACTCCAAAATCCATTTGCTTGTGTTATGAGAGTGTATTTATAACAAGAGGAATGACCTTTCATATTCGCATGACTCTTGAGATTCCTTCATGATTCTTAGACTTCGAAGTGACTCTTTATCTTCTACAAGACTCTTGGACTTTTCCCAGTGACCCTTTAGTTTACATGTGACTTTTCATATTCCACATGTGACTCTTGGACTTTCACACATTTACCGTTTGTCATTTTTTTGGAAATGCATAATTACACTCCACATCATGTAGAAAAATTCATTGCACATATGACATTTTGATGAGACTTGTATAAGCCATTAATTGGAATTAAATGACTCGGATCTTCATGATGATATGTCAAATCCAATGTTATCTTCTTGTTACTTCCTTGATGTCCTCATGATTGATCTTGCATGTGTTTCATCTTCATCCTCCAAGAGGACAATTAGTATGGAGTCTTTATGTGATATTGATCTTTAATCTTATGTTGCATTCTAGTGTCCCTTCATCTTCTTGCTTGATCAATTTTCATGGTTCCATCTTCACAAGTGTCTTTCGGCATAGTCTCCTTCTCCTCCTCTCTAAGCATCATCATTTCATGTCAATATATAGTACCTGCAAGTGAAATTCACACATGACAAGACGACATCAATCTGGAAATCCCCTCATCTAACTTTCTTCATGAAAATTACTGATTGACCTAGAACTAAGTATTGAACTGGGAGGAAGGCTCAGGGCTTACACAATGCATAGTTCCAGAGGACAGGAGTGAGGGACTAAGGCTTGTAATTGTGTAATTCATAGCAACTAGAGGGTTGAGAATCGGGATTGTGCAGTTGAGGGTCACAATGAGGCAGACTTTCCCACTATAACTGTGTAATGCAAAGTTATGGAGGGAAATAGGGCCACTGTATTATGTAGTTTCACAGTTTAGATAGACAAGGAGACGTGCTACTTATTGCAACTACGCAATGTGCAAATAGAGGTTGATTGGGAAGGCAGATTGCACAATTCTGAGGGGCAGGAGGCAGCAGTTGAGCACTATGACTACGAAATTCAAAGTCCCTGGAGGTACTTACTATGCATTATGTAGTTCCAAGAGACAAGATAGGTTGACTGATGCCTAATACTCTGCAATGTGTAGTTCAGGGAAGCAAGTCAGAAGAAGGTTGACCGGAGAAATATCATTTGTAGAAAATTATTAAGTGTTGGATCCAAGAGGTTGAGAGATGGAATCAGAACATGACTTGAACATGATCATATAATATATGATCAACCACTTGAAAATGAATCACTCCTCAGCGAAACGACAACAGAATAACAGTTACCTCAAGAGTGCAACACTTAAGATACACTTTGAAACATAAGCGACGACACTAACGAAACAATGCTCAAAACTTAGGGAATGATTATAATGACTATATCTATGATAGATAGGAAAACATAGTGTAGAAGAATGCATCATAGCTGCCCTTTGGGAATGTAAAAATGAATTTATTTTATTAGGTGTGACACTTCCCTTACCAAAAGATGACACTTTGAAACAACAAGAAAAAGTGAAAATGGAAATTACAAAAGATAAAGAAAGTAAAAGTGATACATTATAGACTGAATATAGCATGAAAATGATACCTTTTAAAGTGAAATCAAGAAAAAAGGACAGCCACAAAAGTGAAAGTGACACTTGCGAAAACAAAGGTGCACAAAAGAGACAATTGAGAAAAATCATTGGAATAATATTACAATTGCAACCGAAGTGAGTAAGCCTATCAACAGAGAATGTGCACTGATTGTTGATATGGGTTTCACAATACATTGTACTTATGAATTGTGCATTCACTGCCAATAGTGATTGCACAAGCCTTACCCACAAGAGTAGTGAAATGTTTATCTAAGCTTGCATTGAAAGAAGCACACTTGTGAGTTCTTTGAGGAAAAAGAATGTATAAGTGACTTTGACACTTAAAATCTAAAGAAACATCAACAAACGATGAAGAAACTATGAATAATCAAGGAATAATAGATCCAAGGATCACAAGTAGGCTCCAAAATTCAAGAGTAAGAAAAATTTTAGAGGGTGTTTGTCGTAGTGACAAAAAAGTGTTTATTGTAGATAATTGCATTTTAAAACATTTTCAGCATTTTCTCGTTGCATTCACCCCATTTCATCGTAAGCAATTATGTAGAGAGAAAATTAGCAATAACAATGCAGCGAAACAGTCATGGGTATGTCATGATATCTATGTCATAGGTTTGTCAATATATATCTATAATAGGGATCAACATATCTCCTTCATATCTTTGTCATAATATTTTCTCATATCAGAGAGAATAAGGCCCAAAGAGGTCATTATCATGCTCAAGAATTGAGTCCCATTAGGGTGTTGTTATACCACAAGACTGAGGCCCACTAAGGTGTTGTTAGACCATAATCTTGAGTTACAATTTCACATACCCATCGGATGGAATGATTATTATATCACTGCCAATTAATTACAAATCCTGGTGTGCATTTATTTGAGGCAAACAAACCCTACCTTTTACCCTATGAAATCCATGAAATTTGGAGTATTCTTGAACAACAAAACTATATATGTCAAAAAATAAAAATATTTAATTATATTAATGTTACTTATGACTAAATGATCTGAAAATCACTATGGGTGATCTCAGTTAAAGATTTATTAAATGAAGGTATTACAGACTCATGTGCTAGTGTGTGTCTATGTCATTTAGGCAACGGATTGATCAGATTGCAAATACACAGACACTAGAAAATGGAAAACAACAGAGAAATACAGTAAGAAAATACAAGAACACAACAATTAATAAGGAGTTCACCCTATCCTCCAGGGCTACATCTCTGGTCCAGCTCTCAGTGGTGGCCTTCTTTTATTGTGTCTTAAATCAAAGAATTACAATGAAGGAGCTCAATCTGAGTCTCCCGAAGCAAAATTGCTTGGCAAGGTGGTTCTTGGATTCCCCAAACCACTAGAATGTACAAACTTTTTTCCTTACCAGCTCTTGACATCTCTGGTCTTTAATGGAAAGAGCCCAATGTGGTGCTCAATCCTAATAGATCCTCTCAGGGATGGCTTGAATCTCTCAAGTTCTCTGGTGCTCGAAACTACCTTTTTTTAGCTCGGCCCTCTGTCTTCTACTCTTTTGCTTCACTGTCTTCCTCCTTTCTTTTTCTCTGTCTTTGGTCTGTTCTGCTTTATCTGTTCATGGCTTTAAAGCCATTCGATCTCATGGCTATTCAATTCCCCTTCCACCTCCGTCGGATCACCTGTTGCAGCTTCCCTTGGAGCTCCCTGTCTCAACGTCATCATCAAGCTCACAGGGAGTGGCCACTTGTCCTCCTACAAACTGCGCCAACTCTTCCTCATCGGTTTGGTTCTTTGGTTACATCAGGAAATGACTCATCAGCCACCTCCGCAACAAATCAGACCCAAAATTCTTACATATCACGACTTAATCCCTCATTAATTCTAGCTTTCCCATTGGGCACGATCTCAGCTGTTAGATATGGAGCCCCCATATCCGACGCCATTCCCTTATTTCGCGCAGTTGACTTGCTCGACCATTAGCACTCGATAAGCAATGATTTCTCTCTCCTCCACCTGCCACGCATTGGGCATTGAGTGGAATCGCTCCTTTTTTGTGAAGTCTGCTTACTGCCCAAGGGTGCCCCCGATAAATACCGCCAGTTTTCGAGCGCGGGTCCCACCTTTAGCCTTTAGCCTTTTCCCCATGGTTTTCCTGGCTCCCATGTGACCGAGCACTCGGAGCCTCTCCTTCTCGATGGGTTTTGATCTAAGCACTAATTGTGCATCAAAAACAGCCTCCTTTTCCCGATCCAGGCTTCCCAGGGGCTAGTTTCGCCTCCTGCGCAATCTCCATGGGCCTCGATCAACGCGCTTTGACCGAGGTCCTCATTGTTCCATCTTAGATGCCAAATGCCACTATTCAGAGGTTTTTCTAATCGCTCCATGCTCTTTGAATTCAAAGTTTTGTCTCATTTTGATATAGTCATGATACTTTAATTATTCTTCATGGATCCAATTTGGATCACGGCCTTCCCACTGAAAAAGCTTTTGGACCAGCAAAATTTGGTTTTCAAGCAATGACTAAGTGAGGGTATTGTTGTCTCACTTGTCCAATCTCAATCCAATTTTCACTTCTCAGCTTTGAACCCTTGATCCCTACTCAGAGGTACTCGACATCTCCTCTGTGCGTCGTCCTCGCCTTCCTATCCAGAACTGTTTCTACCTGCAATTCATTAAGATATTCAGGTAGCAGGTCATCAATAGAAGGCAAATGACTCTACTCTTCGGGATTCTTAATTAGTGAAGGTTCAAACAATCTCAAGCAATATGAATTTACGACTGAGTAGATGTGCATGTAAGCTGGTAGATAAAGGCGAAAAGCATTTTCACCAATCTTCTCAAGTATCTTGAAGGATCCATACCTAATAGGCTTTAGCTTTTTACCTTCACCTTGCATCCTCTCCTTGCTCATATACAGCCAAACCTAGTCACCAACTTGGAAACTACGCTCCATCTGATGCTTGTCATTCCTAGCCTTGTATCTGGCTTGGCTCTTTTCCAGCTGTTCCTGTACTACCTAGTGGATCTCCTAGATTTGTTCAACGAACCTAGTTGCCTTGTCCACATCATTATGTCCCTCAACTATGGTATCTTTACCAAAGACAAAATCCAAAGGAGACCTTGGTGTGAAACCAAAACAGGTCTCAAAAGGAAATCTTTGTGTAGAAGAATGCTTTGCTCTGTTGTAAGCATGCTGCACATAACACAAACTTTCATCCCAATGCTTAGGATGTTTGCTGCAATATCCTCTGAGTAACTGGATCACTGTCCTATTAACTACTTCTATCTGGCCATTAGTTTGTGGATGAGAATTTTTGATTTTCTTCAGTTTGGTGTCCATCAGTTCCCACAGACTTGACCAAAAATTCTCCACAAATCGGTTGTCTCTATTAGATACAATGGAAGTGGGTAATCCAAAATGAACCCATACATGTTCAAAGAATAATTTTGCAGTTTGTTCAACTGTAATCTGCATATTACAAGGGATCAAAATACACAGTTTGCTGAAACTATCCACAGCAACATACAAATAATCATGACCTTTCCTAGATTTAGGCAGTCCTCCAACAAAATCCATGGAAACACTTTCCCAAGGGTGAGAAGGAACTGGTAGTGGAGTGTACAAGCCTAGTTTTCTATTATTGGGCTTGCTTTTAGCACACATAGTACACCCTCTTACATATCTAGAAACTATCTCGTTCATTTTTGGCCAATAAAAAAATCTTTGCATCTGTGCAATTATTTTACTTACCCCAAAGTGACTTGATATTAGAGAAGTGTGTGCTTCTCTAATTATCTTTACTCTCTTAGTTTGTGGAATGCATAGTTTCCCACAATGATATAAGAGCTAGCCCTTTACATGATAATCCAATTCTTCTACTCGTTTTCCTTGACTCAAAGTTGCATATACATCTTTAAAGTCTATATCTTGAGCATATTGTTCAATGTAGCTTTCGTGCAGCATAGAATTATGCTTAAGTATAGTATATGCATTTATAATGGGTCTAGGTAACATGTCTACAACTTTATTATGTATGCCCTTTTTATATCTGATGACTAAATGACACTATTGTAGAAAATCGATCCATATGTAGTGTCTCGATTGCTACAACTTAGTTTGGGAGTGTAGATATTAAAGTGGTTGATGATCAGTATGTATCACTGTCTCTTTTCCCATTAAGTAATGTTTCCACTTTTTCACACTCTGAACTAATGCATACAATTCTTTATCATACGTAGGATGGTTAACTATTGCAGGATTAAAAGTCTCAGAATGATAACATATGGGTTTACCATGCTGTGTCAACACTACTCCCATGGCATAGTCACTGGCATCCGTTTGGATCTCAAATGGTCTTTGTAGATCAGGTAGGGCTAGTACAGGTGTTGTACTAATTTTTTCTTTCAAGGTGTCGAAGGATTTCTGATGTTTGCCTCCCCATTGAAACACCTTGTTCAATCTTGTTAAAGCATGTAAGGGAGCTAAAATTGAGGAAAAGTTAGAAATGAACTTCCTCTAATATTGTGCTCCTCCTAGGAAGCTTCTCACTTCTGTAGCAGACTTGGGTTTTGGCCAGTTTACTATGATTGCCACCTTAGAGGGGCCTATTTTCAATTCACCACCCCCTACTATATGACCCAAATAATTTAGAGATGTTTTGCCAAATTCACATTTTAAGAGTTTAACATGAATTTTTTCTCTTTTCAAAACATCTAATGTCTGCTTAACATGCTTTAAGTGTTCTTCCCACGTTTTACTAAAAATCAGAATGTCATCCAGATACACAATAATAAAATCATCAAGAAAAGGTCTGAGTACACCATTCATTAATCTCATGAAAGTAGCAGGAGCATTAGTTAAGCCAAAAGGCATAACCAGCCACTCATACAATCCCTACTTTGTTTTGAAAGCAGTCTTCCATGCATCTTGCTCTGCAACTCTGACATCATGGTATCCATTGTGCAAGTCTAGCTTGGTGAAATAAACAGCTTCTTTCAAGATCCAAAAGATCTATGCGAGGAAGGGGATAACGATTTTTTATTGTTATCTTATTCAGTGCTTGGTAGTCAATGCACATTCTCCACGAGCCATCTTTCTTTCTCACCAAAAAAATTGGTGACCCACATGGTGATGTGCTAGGCCTGATGAACCCCTTCTCGAGCAACTCCTGCACCTGCTTCTTGATTTCAGCATTCTCTAAAGCAGACAACCTTTTATACCTGTGGCTGCAATGGTTGTTTCATCTCCCGATTCTAACCCCAAATATTTCTGAATAGCTGCAGCAATCTTCTTCTTCTTACCCTCGAATTTCTTAGGTCTCAGCTCTGGATGCAAAATCCAACAATGCTCATCATCATGCCCATCCTTTTTATAGTGAGTACATGAAGATTTGATTTTCTGTGCAGTGTTAGCCTTCCTTGCTTTCCACTTCTACTTTATTTTCTCCTTGCTCTTGCTTTTAGTGGGTTGGGATGGTCCCCCAACTTCTGGATTTCCATTCTTTCCTCTAGCTTCTAGATGAGTAGCTTGTACAAATACCTCATCTATACTAGTGGGATTGAACATGAGGATGGTATGCCTCACGTAGCTGCGTAGACCACCAATGTACTTCAAAAGAGTCTCTAGTGAGTCTAATGAGATTCCTAGAATCAATCCTCTATTTCTAAATTCTTGAGCGTACCCTTGCACACTTTTCCCTTTCAACTGCCGAAGAGTTTGCCAACTCATCATGGCTTGTTGCATGTAGGCCAATGGATAGAACTGCATTTTGATTGCAGAAACAAATTCACTCCAGACAGAGATAGTCTTACCATGCCTTTTCATGTCAGCTTTGGCTTTGCCTTCCCACCAAACCAAGGCAGTGCCTCCTAGGTGTAGGCTTGCCAGCTGAATCTTGCTCTTGTCTGAGTAGATGTTCTATACACTACAATAAATATCAATTTGTCTAATCCAATTGTCCAACTTTTTAGCATTTAGCTCTCCATCATATATAGGCAAATCAAATTTAACATCTAGTTTGATCAAAGATGCTTTCTTGTTATGCACAGAGCTATTAGGAGGTGTAAGAAAGCTTTCCTCTTTCCCTTTTCCTTTGGAGTGGTCATGGAAGTGAGATTCATCTTCTTCTTTGTCTTGTTTAGAACCTGATGAATCTTCATCCTTGTGTTTTCTAAAGTCCCTATACATTTCTTCTACCATGGACTTTATGGCTAGGAAAATTTTATGAATTGAGGGTCTGGCCCCAAAGAACCTTCCTCTGTCATTGTCTTCCAAGGATAGACTCTCCCAATTTCAGGATTAGCTTTGACCAACTCTCCTTCTCCTAATTTGAGCTTTGATCTAGTGAGCGTTCAACAACTAAACTAACACAAGCTTGTCTAACCTTTACAGCCTAAAGCTTCGATACCACTTGATCTGAAAATCACCCTATGAGTGATCTCAATTAAAGATTTATTAAATTACGATATTACAGACTCATGTGCTGGTGTGTGTCTATGTCATTTAGGCAACGGATCGATCAGATTGCAAATACACAAACACTGGAAAATGGAAAACAGTAGAGAAATACAGTAAGCAAATACAAGAACACAACAATTAATAAGGAGTTCACCCTATCCTCCAGGGCTACATCTCCGGTCTATCTCTCAGTGGTGGCCTTCTTTTATCGTGTCTTAAAGCAGAGAATTACAATGAAGGAGCTCAATATGAGTCTCTTGAAATAGAATTTCTTGGCATGGTGATTCTTGGATTCCCCAAGCCACTAGAGTGTATAGACTCTTTTCCTTACCAGCTCTTGACCTCTCTGGTCTTTAATGGAAAGAGCCCAATGTGGTTCTCAGTCCTAACAAATCCTCTCAGGGATGGCTTGAATCTCTCAAGCTCTCTGGTGCTCGACGCTGCCTTTTGTTAGCTCGGCCCTCTATCTTTTTCTCTTTTGCTTCACTGTCTTCTTCCTTTTTTTTCTCCGTCTTCGGTTCTCTGCCTTCAGTCTGTTCTGCTTTGTCTGTTCATGGATTTAAAGCCATTCGATTCATGGTTTTTCAATTCCCCTTCCACCTCCATCAGATTGCCTACTGCAGCTTCTCTTGGAGTTCCCTGTCTCGACGTCATCGTCAGGCTCACAAGGAGCGGCCACTTGTCCTCCTACGAACTGCGCCAGCTCTTTCTCATTGGTTTGGTTCTTCGACTACGTAGGGAAATGACTCATCCACCACCTCTGCATCAAATCGGACCTCAAATTCTTACATATCGTGGCTTAATCCCTCGTCAATTCTGGCTTTCCCATCGAGTGCTATCTCAGCCGTTAGATCTGGAGCCCCCAAATCCGACGTCATTCGCTCATTTTGCACGGTTGACTTGCTCGACCATTAGCGCACTATGAGCGATGGTTTTCTCTCTCCTCTGCCTACCATGCATCGGGCACTGAGTGGAATCGCTCCTTTTTCGCCAAATCTTCTTACCGCCCAAGGGAGCCCCCGACAAATACTGCTGGTTTTGGAGTGCAAGTCCCGCCTTTAGTCTTTAGCCTTTTCCCCATGGTTTTCCCAGCTCCCATGCGACCAAGCACTCGGGGCCTCTCCTTCTCGAGGGGTTTTGCCCAGCGATGCGCGATAATCACGTATCAAAAACTACCTCCTTTTCCTGATCTGGGCTTCCCAAGGGCTAGTTTCGCCTCCTGCACAGTCTCCATGGGCCTCAGTCAGTGCGCTTTAACCGAGGTCCTCATCGTTCCATGCCAGCTGCCAACTGCCATTGTTCAGAGGTTTTTCTGATCACTCCATGCTCTTGGAATTTGAAGTTTTGTCCCGATCAGATACAATCATGATACTTTAATTATTCTTCATGGATCCAATTCGGATCAGTAAAAAAATACTCTTCAAGATGAATCATTCAATATGGCCTTGAGATTAAGGTTGGATGTGCAGTTTTGTGAAACAGGCCAAAACTACCTTGATTCACTAAAATGCATGCCTAGGCTTCATTTATTGGCCAATCTAATCGATTCAAATTGTAGATTTTTAGTTTATTATTTTACACACTTTTTCATTGTCATTACTAACCAATAGAGTAGTAACAATGTTAATTTTCTTAGGGCTAGAAGTCTTTGATGTAGATAATTGAATTTTAAAACATTTTCACATTGCATTCACCCCATATCATCATAAGCAATTATGTAGAGAGAACTTAGCAATAAAAATGTAGTGGAATGGTCATAGTTCTATCATGATATCTCTAACATAGGTTTTTCATGGTATCTTTTTCATTAGGCTCAACATATCTCCTTCATATCTTTATCATAATCTTTTCTCATATCATAGATAAGAAAGCCCAAAGAGGTCGCTACAAGAATTGAGGCCCATCAGGATGTTCTTACACAATGAGACTAAGGCCCATTAGGGTGCTATTACACCACAAGAATGAGGTAAAATTCCGCAACCCAATAGGATAGAATGATCATTATCACTGTAAATTAATTACAAATCTTGGTGTGCATTTATTTGAGGCACACAAAACTCTGTCTTTTACCCTATGAAATCCATGTAATTTGGAGTATTCTTAAACAACATAAATATATATGTGAGAAATTAAAAAAAAATTATTGTATTAATGTTACTTATGTGTAAAAAAATACTCTCCAAGTTGAACCATTCAATTTGGCCTTGAAATGAAGGTTGGGCGTGCATTTTTGTGAAGCAGGACAAAATTTCCTTACTTCATTAAAATGCATGCTCGAGCCTCATTTATTCACAAATATGAATTATTAAAATTGTAGATTGTTTAGTTTATTATTTTACACACTTTTACATTGTTATATATTTACTAACTAGTAGAGTAGTAATAATGTTAATTTTCTTAGGGCTAGAATTCTATGTCATAAATAATCATTTTAAAATATTTTCAACATTTTCACATTGAATTCACCCCATATCGGCATAAGAAATTATGTAGAGAAAACATTAGCAAGTAAAATGTAGCGGAATAGTCATAGCTTTGTCATGATATATTTTTCATAGGTATGTCATGATATATTTGTCATAGGTCTTACACCACAAGACTGAGACCCATTAGGGTGTTGTTACACCACAATACTTAGGTGCAATTTTGCAAACCCATAGGATGGAATGATCGTTATATCACTAACAATTAATTATAGGTCCTAGTGTGCATTTATTTGAGGCACACAAACTCTATCTTTTACCTTATGAAATCCATACAATTTGGAGCATTATTGAACAAGAGAATATATATGTGAAAATTAAAAAATATTTAATTGTATTAATGTTACTTATAAGTAAAAAATACTCTCCAAGTTGAATCATTCAATTTGGCCTTGAAATGAAAGTTGGGCGTGCATTTTTGTGAAGCAAGCCAAAATTGCCTTGCTTCACTAAAATGCATGTCCATGCTTCATTTCTTGGCCAATCTGATTGATTAAAATTGTATACTATTCAATTAGTGATTATTGGTCCTGGTCTACATTTATTTGAGGCACAAAATCCCTTCCTTTTACCATATAAAATCAATCCAATTTGGAATATTCATGTACAACAGAAATTTAATGAGTTACTATCCACCCAAATTTAATGAGGATGTACTTCATGATATGTGAGAAGGCATGTTCCCCACAAATTTCGAAGGTCTCTTAGGTCATGTATAAATAGAAAGAAACTTTTAATTTGTAAATCATAACACATTTGTGATGTTTCCATATTTTTTATACATATTTTTTATTTTGCAACATTGAGTAGAGAAAATATGCCCTTGTTTTCCATAGTTAGCCAATGAAAAATGTTGTACATTCTAATTGTAAAATTGGTTGGAAGATGGTTGGAAGATGGTTGGCAAATGATAGGATAAGTGGAATCCTCCTAGGGTAATACATGGGTGGAATGTTTCCCACCATATCAATGTAATGTTTCCCACCATAGCTTGCATTAAATAACTAGGGTCCTTGAATTATTTACCCTAATTCCATCTCTTCGTTCTTCTTCACTCGGGATTCCATCTGGGTACAAATGTAGACCATGGCCTTATGCAAACCTTCCAATTGACTGGCTAAGAGTCTCATCTAATTCCTTGTATCATGCATCTTTTCACTATAACACCCTCTAGGAGGAGGATAGCTAGCCATGGCATGATTGTATATAGGAATGTTCAAAATCCAAGACTCCAAGTATTGTCAAAACTAAGACTACCACCACACAAGAAAAAGAAAACAACAAGAGGAATGGAGGGACAAATCATTTTTGAGTATTTCACAAAACCAATCAACTCAACAATCACTTTAAAATCCAAATAGAAACAAAAAACTAAAATTACAAACCTATCCATATTTTCAACGAGGAAAATAAGTTCATTACCATCCATAGGTGACTTATAATTTTGCCTCTCTCCCTACACATATGTTTAATTTTATGGACCAAATTTGAAAACCATATAATTTATTGCACTTATCAACATTTACTCAATCATATTCATCATTAACCATTAACCAATAGAGTACTAACATTGTTAATTTTCTTAGGGCTAGAAGTATATCTTGTAGATAATTGCATTTTAAAACATTTTCACATTGCATAAACTCCATATCATCATAACAAATTATGTAGATAGAATATTAGAAATAGAAATGAAGCATAACAGTTGTAGGTCTTTCATGATATCTCTATGATAGGGCTCAAAATATCTTTGTCATAATATTTTCTCATATCACAGGCAAGAAGGCCCAAAGAGGCCATTGGCATACCCAAGAACTAAGGCCCATTAGCGCATTCTTACACCTCAAGAATGAAGTCCATTATGGAATTGTTTCACCACGACAAAAAAATGTGGCTTGTCCTCGAGCCACTCGATCCTTCTTCTATCCCCATGGATCCAAAACTTCTATCCTTATTGAGGTTGTCTTCTTTCTCCTTATACAGTAGGCATAAGGGTAAATAGGGAACATGGTTTCCTTAGCGATATTTGAACAAACTAGGAGGGGCTACTGATGCAAGAGCATCAACCCATCCTCCAAAAGATCAATAAAAAAAAACTAGCTTCTAGAAGGTAATCATGACTATGAGGATAATGTTTCCTCGAATGCAGTGATTTTTCCTAGTTTCTATTGATCTTGAATGATTTTAGGGATTAGATCAGATTCTTTGAGTGATCTGATCCTTATTTTTTATATAAATGTAGCCTACGAGCATGTAAAATAGTGTCCATCTAATGATGAACAGGCCCGCCAAGAAATAAATATGTGCATGTAATAGTTGGTGGTTTTAATTGATAAATTTTTATTTCTGCGTTATGTGATTATATGTGAATAAATTTTAGTTTGATGCATGAATTCATGTGGCCTAACGAGCTCTTGTAATAACGCCCATATCTTATTAATATGGAGATGCTTCATCTACTAGAATTCCATTTTGGTAACAAATGGTAATTGCATCATTAATGTGAGTATTTGACAAGGCTTCAGAGACTAGCCTGTGTCCAGTGTGAGGAAGAAGCATTGTGTGTAGATTAACGTGCATCCAGTATGAGGAGAGCCTTTATGCCCATTATTAGCACTCCTCTGGATCTCCAAGGATGAGGAAGAGTCCAGCTAAGGTAACCACAAACTAACCTTTTGACTTGGTAGCTAGCCCTACCAATCTGGAGAGGGCTCTCTCCAAAGAATAACAACCAAGAGGGTTGGATGGATTATGGTTTTAGGCTAGGTATAAATTGTAGAGGGTTGTTTGATTTGATTTGGCGGGGTTATGTTGGATGAAGATATTAGGTCAAGAGGTTAGGTAAAGGAAAATGAGATATGATTGCAAACATCCAAAGGGGAAAGGTAGGTAGAAGGCTTAGCACTTAAAAGGTGATTTGGTTAGATGGTTTAAGATTGATGAGGATTTAGGGATATCATATGAGACACATTCTTCCTATACTAAAGAAAATGGACAAATTATGATAAATTTCCCAAAACAAAGCATGAGCAAACATGTATTATGCCTATCAACTTGAAAATTACCATATAACATACATGAAATGGTTTATGGGCTTACAAAACATTCATACAAATTATTACAAAGAAGAAACATTGCTAAACATCCATATCACATGTATCCCAAAGAAATAGTTGCAACTCATCTATTAATACTGGCCAAAATCTGATACAATAGTGTCTCTGATCACTAGTACAACATCCAACTAAGTCCAACCTTTGAAAAGAGTGAAGAAAGGAAAGATATAAACATAAAAATAAACTCCTCCCAACCTCAGGGGTCAAATCCATGAGAAGAGGAATAGTTCCACCAAAAACTGAACTGATAGCTAAAGTGTGGGGTGGTCAAAGTGACTCATCCCTAATTACATTGAAACTGATTCATTTGACTTCATGAAGTATATTTACTTGATGTATTTACCCTTAGATAATAATAAAAGACTATAATTAAATTTACAATATCAATTACATCAATAAAAAGATGATTTCCATATATGAAAATCAAAACTCGATCAAAACAGTGAAAAGTTAGGCAAATTCTCAAGTGCACCATCTTTCTGTCAAATGCACCCTTACAATGTCATGTGCTTCCTCCATGTTATAGACTAATTTTGACTACCTTCTCGGTGTCCAAATTGAACCCAAGATAGCTCATTGGAAATCTTATTCTTTCTAGTTTCCAAATCTACCTCCAGTTTCCAAAACGGACCTGATTTGACCCTCCAAAACTTCATTTTCCCAAGACTGGTCAAACGCACAGCGCCTAGGCCAAAAAATGAGGCAGAAACATGATTTTTTGCTAGTTTTTTTTCCCTTTTTGCCTGCTAGTTTTGCAAACTAATGCTGGAAACATGTTTTTATTAGATGTATTTATCCTTCTTCAACCAATGGTGGTCTCCATGTTTCCAAAAATTTCCCCAAAAAAGTGCACAGCTCCTAGGGCGTTGCGCGTTTGACCAAGCAACTGATATAAAATTGCCTTAAAAAAACACAGAAAAGACAAACTTTGCAAAAATGTGCCAAGAGACTTCAAAATTGGTCAAGGAGTTGATGTTTGGTGTGACTAGGCTTAGAGGTAAGCCTCAGCAAGTATATCAAGCTTCCTCTTCTCTTCTTGGTGAGTTACGGCTTCAATTTTTTCCTTAGCAACCTTAAGCTTTGCCCTTGCATTTCTTTCTCTGTTGGCATAGTGTTTTTCCATCTTCCTCTGAATGTCATTTTTGCTTATTAGCCTTGTCTAGGATCTTCTCTAAATGCTGATTGGCCTTATCAAGCCAATGCTCTTGTTTCTCATTGATCAGATGGCAAACTGCTCATTCAATGTCAACTCATTAGCAAGCTCAACCTCCTTTTGTTTCTCTATTTCTAGAGCTCTTTTTAGCCCTCTACTCCTAGGTCTTATTCTAGTTTCTTTCTCTTCTTGAAGTTCATCATACCTTTCATAGGCCTCATCAAGTAATGCCTTGGCTTTCATTGCTTCTCTTTTTTCCTTGATGAGTTGAATCTCCATGACATCATGTTTGGCTTGAAGTTGCTCATTCTCCTGCTCATAATATGAAATGATGTATTTTGACCTCTCTAGGTTGATCTGGAGCTCCCTGATGAATGCATCATTTTCCTTGATGACAATGTTGGTGTTCTTATTTCATCATGCTCACCTAGGTCAACCAAGTCAAAATTCTGCTATGTCTCATGGAGGTCCTTCTCCTCATGCTGAATCTATGTCTCTGTCATCTTTTCTTTGCCCTTTTGTACCTACTTTGTTGATGAAGAAGGCAAGGCCCCTCCCACAATATGTGGGGAAAACACCTGCTTATGGCCTCTCTGATAAGTGTGTGCCAATGTGCCCAAATTTTCCCTTTTAGGCTTGATGACCTCACTCTGCTCAATCTTCTCCAACTCACTGATCTCATCTCTGCTAGGTGACTCAGTATGATCATGACATGGTGATGATGGAGGTGATGGTGAGGGTGAATAATATGATTATGATGAATGATCTATGGGCTGAAATGGAAGGATGGAGGTGGAAGGATGAGATTATGAAGGGACATTTTGAACATTCTGGATAGATGGATTAGTGAATATGGGATTGGCTATGAAGGTACTTCATGCAATGTTCAGCTCTTTGAGATGATAGAGGACTATGATTTTAATGAGGGAATGATGAAAAAGACTCTTCATTTGATTTTCATATTCCCTTTTCTGGACAATATAGGCCATCTTATCAATTCTCTGGAAAAGGTAGTAGGGTATGTTGAGCAGTTTTACCCTAGTGAAATGCATTAAGAGTCGAATGTGATACGAATAAAGCCTAGAAAATTTTCCTTCACATGAAAAGTATTTCATGATAATCATTGTCATTGGGGAATATCTGTCTAGGAGGTGAGAAAAAGGAAAATAGCCATTTCTCTCATTTCGGTACCTTGGTTTTATGAAAATCTCATAGTAATGCTTCTCCAACTCACCTTGTTTAAACCATTTTTCCCTAACATCTAGGATCCTAGTGGCAGCTGATATAATAGGAGTAGATAAAGTAAAAGTGACATGAACTAGAGTGACTTGGTTGTCATGGAGTTTGGATATGAAGAGTCTAGTCAACATAGGATGGTGTTAGACTGCTTGAATTTTCTCACAGAAATCATAGCAGCCAAAATATTTGAAGGATATCACAGCCATAGGAGATGCCAAGAGTTCCCTGAGATCTGTTGGCTCAAATCTAAGTATTCTGACCCCTTTGTGTGGTTTCTTCACCTTTATTTCTCCTCCCTCTGTTTCTTCTCCCTCATTGTATGGTTTGTATTCCTCTTCTGCCATGGTGTTTTAATATCAAACCCTAGGGAGGTATTAGGTTGTTGGAATGTACTTTTTTTAGGAGTAGGGAATGGGGAAGGGAAATTGTAGGAGATGGGTAAAGGGATGTATGTAATGGAGGAGGATAGGGAGTATTAATATGATAGATTTTTGGGATGGGGAAATAGTTTACAATGTTGGGGGTTTGGGAGCCTAGGTAGTTGTAGCACCTAGTGCTTAGGGTTTTGGGACAAAGGTTTAGAGAGCATTGGGATAAAGGGCTAAAGTAAAGGGAATGAAAGTGTAGGGGAGTGTATTTTTGGAATTGAGAGTTCAAGGATGGTTTTGAGGGTGATCTAGGTTTTAGATGTAAGAAAAACACCAAATCTTCAATAAACTTTCAAAACACCATAAGTGTGACTTTAGGAGGAGGAAGCAAGCTATATTTAGTTGTTACTTACTTGTGGAAGGTTGAATACAAGTTTGATGGAGCTTGGGAGGTGATTATATCTTTCCTGGATAAACACGCAGCACCTAGAGGAAGTGTGCCCTTCTCTGGAAAGTGCATAGCACTGGTAGCTAACGCGTAGTGCTTGAAGGGTGTGCCTAGAACCCGGAAAGTGCACAACACTTGAAAGGAATGTGAAACACCTAAAGGAAACGCACAATGTTGGCTCTATTTTTTCAAATTCGCCCAAAATCGTGAGAAATGTTCTCTTGGGGTTTGCTCAATCAATGGTAGGAGGCAAATGAAGCTGAGTTTGAAGCTAATAAGACCTTTATACTTGAGTGAATTTGATTATTTAGCTTTAAAACCCATTTTCTAATGTTTCTTTTCACCTTTTTGAACTCTTTGCTAATTACCCTTTACACTCTGGTTCTCTTCTTTACAGATTGTTGATGCTGGATTTTGGCACTCTTTACATTTAAATTTTCTTGGATGAAGTTGGCACATAGAGCTTGAGTTAACAGCTTAGGAATAGTAACTTATTACATATAATGAACATAAAATTACATAAATTAAAAAAGAAATATTACATATCTATTTTTTGGAATAAAATTACAATAAAAAATAAAACTCACACTTTGGAATGGAAATTAGAGCTTGGGAAACCATAGTTACATGTTTGAAAATATTATTTAAATGGAAAAAGGACATTATTGGTTACTCTCATACTTCTTTTCTGGCCTTATGTGGTGAAATGGTGTATTATTTAACTTTGGAAAAATAAAACCTAGAGACCTAATGAAAACCTTGAGTGAACAGACTTCATGGTGACTTGACTGACATAAAAACATGATGAAATGAACTTCTGATTGATGTATGATCAGTAAGACATGAATGTGGGCTAGAAAGTATTTATTTTTTAGGGAGAGTAAGGTTTTTTTACTAGGGCTACCATTAGTGGCTAAATTTTTGCATGCGAACATAGGTGGAATGACAAAAATTTCATAATGGGACCCTAATATGATATGAAAAGAGGATTTTTTATCATTGATGGCAGTATGCAAATATTTACTCTAACACCCACTTGCGGCCAACAACATTACAAACATTGTTTGGATATTAGAGGAGTCTGAAATCCCCATAGCCTTTGAGTAACCTATTGAACCTCCGCTAGAGCGCTGTCAGAATATTTTATAGGTCAATATGTAGGAATTTACAGGGTACGTTCCTTAGATAGAACACCAAAGGACATCGCTCACAAACAGATCATAGATCAGTACACCAGTGTTCTTGACATGGTTAAAACCCTCAAAGAGGGAAACAGTCCACGACCTAAGCCAATGCGACCACTTCAGGCAATTTATTAATGTAAAAGAAATAAAATTTACATAAGCTTCTCTCAAGAATGGTCACCTAACAAATGACCCTCCATTCTCTTTAAATAGATATCATGGATCAATCATGTGTTAAGCCACAGATTGTTTCGATAATACCGAGAAGATAATGAACCGTTGGATCACTTCATGTCTAGAACATATCATGACTATCAGATTATATTCTACAAAAAGTACATACTAAAGAAACACACTTTACCTAACTATACATTAGACCAAGTTATACTTAATTATTTCATATGTGTCAGAATATCCTAACATTCCCCCTTAAGAAAAACTTGGGATAGGATTGAAGGATGTACAAAGATGAAACGGTAGGAGAAGTAAGGAGGCATTAGAGCCTATCGCCCTTAGTGACAACTTCTTGAACTCCAACCATAAATATAAGTTTAGTAAACTTCACCTCTGTGAGAGCCTTTGTAAAGATGTTTGCAACTTGATCATCGGTTTAACTATATTACACTTCAAGAACATGGTCATGAATGAGCTTTCTGATGAAGTGCATGTGTATTTCAATGTGTTTGCTATGCTGATGTTGGACTGGATCTTTGCATAGTTGAGTGGAACTTTGATTATCACACCAAAGTGTAGTTGGATGTTGCTGCTAAAAACCAAACTCTGATAGGATCTGACGACGCCACATGGCTTCCTTACTAGCTTCAATGACACCACGATAATTTTCTTTTGCTAAAGAAAGAGAAATGGCACTTTGTTTCTTGCAAGCCCATGTAATAGGTCCAGAACCAAGAGTGAAGGCATAACATGCAGTAGACTTTTGATCATTGGGGTCACCAACCCAATCAGAATTAGTGAAACCAACCAATAGAGGAGATGCTTTTGCACTATAATGAATCCCAAATTGAACTGTACCTCGAACATAATGAAGTGTTCTTTTAGTTTCTTTCCAATGACTTTCATGTGGTTTTTTCATAAATCGAGCAACAAGGCCAATAGCAAAGGAAAGGTTAGGACGAGCATGGGTCAGATACAAAGGTTTTCAAACAAGCTGATGGTATAAGGTAGCAACAAATTCAAGGGAAGTAAAAGTGACTGAAAGTTTGGCTCCAAACTGAAAGGGAGAAGGGGCTATCTTACATCCTTCCATGTGAAAATGGCATAGAAGATCACAAGCATACTTGGACTGGGAAAGGGAAATACCTTCTTTGGATTGCAAGACTTGAAGGCCAAGAAAATAATGCAAGTGTCCTAAATTTGTCATTTCAAACTACCTTTTAAGGTTGGACTTCACATGGTTTATAAGGTTGAGATCACTACCGGTAAGGATAAGATCATCAACATAAAGAACAAGAATGATAAGGGACTTACCCACTTTCTTGGTGTAGACAGTATTGTCATAATGACACCTAGGAAAGATAGTATCTAAAAGAAATCTATCCATTTTGGCATACAGAGCCCGAGGGGCTTGCTTGAGACCATAAAAGGATCTCTTAGGATGACATACAAGGTTGGAGTATATTTTTATAATCCAGGAGGTTATTCCATATAGATTTCTTCATGCAAGTCCCCATGCAAGAAGGTGGATTTAAAATCTATCTGATGGACTTCCCATTTGAAAGAGGCAACAAGGGAAAGAACAAGACAAATAGAGTTCATTTTTTCAACAGGGGACAAGGTTTCAGTATAGTAAATGCCTTAAACTTGTGAAAACCCCTTAGTAACAAGATGATTATGTTTATCAACTTTTCCATCTGGTTCAAACTTGGTTCTATATACACATTTACATATAACAAGATTTTGACCCTTTGGAAGAGGAACAAGGTCCCATGTATCATTTTCCAATAATGAACGATGTTATTCATTCATAACTATGTACCAATTTGGATGGCCTGAAGCTTCTACAAAGGTATCAGGATCATAATTCGCTTAAACTTGAGCTGGTAAAGAAGAGGCTCTATCGAACTTAGAACGTGTACGATGTTGATCTGTAGGATCACTTGCAAGAGCACCTATTGCATCCTGAGTAGCGCAGACCCATTTTGGAAGCTAAGTAGATTAAGGAGGATCCAAAGAAGGTGGGGGGAGGATTGTCATCCTCACTATCATCATTTGAAGAAGGAATATTTTCAAAAGCATAAGGGATAGAGAGAGGTGGCACATATGCCTAACTAGGCTTGTAGGTCGATATATTTTCAGAAAATTTTACATCTCTTCTAATGATAAAAATTTTGGATTTAGGTTCAAGAATTTTATATGCTTTGACATCTTCAGAATATCCAACAAAAATACATTTTTCACTCTTCGTTTCTAAGGGTTTATGTTTCTCATCTAGAATATGGGCCCATGCTTCACTTCCAAAAACACGAAAGTGACTTACATCTAGTTTAATTGAGTTCCATGCTTCTTCTGGAGTGATATTCTTTAAAACCTTAGTAGGAGTGTGATTTACTATGTAATTTACACAGTTAATTTATTCTACCCAAAAATTAAGACTAAGTCCTTTAGATTGAAGCATACAATTATCCATTTCCTTTAAGGTGTGATTCTTCCTTTGAGCTACACCATTTTACTGTGGAGTATATGGAACAATATGTTGCAATTGAATTCCATGCTCAGTGAAAAAGTTGATGAATTTGTTGTTAACATATTCTCCACTATTATCAGATATTAGCTTAAGAATTTGATGTCCAAATTGTTTCTCAACAAAAGCCAAAGGCCAAGAACTTGTTAAAGACTTCGCTCTTAAGTTTTAAGAAGTATACCCAAGTGTGTTTGGAGAAATCATCAATAAAAGTTAAGAAATACTTGTAGACAGATAATGAAACAACTGGAAGTGGACCACATAAATCACTATGCACAAGTTGTAAAGGGGTTGAGGCGTGCCAAGAGGCACATTTTTCAAAACTATCCCGATGATGTTTTCTGAGTGCACATCCAAAACAAACACCATCTCTGCAAGATACCATAGGAAGACCTAGCACCATATTTTATTTACATAGATTTTGAAGGGAGCAATAGTTTAAGTGACCCAATCACTCACGCCAAAGTTTATTTACATAGATTTTGAAGGGAGCAATAGTTTAAGTGACCCAATCACTCACGCCAAAGTTTGCTCACTTCATCGTTATGAGAAAAAAATACCAAGGGAAAAGTTGATGACCCAAAGTTGTTAAAAGTATACAACCTTGTAGAATCATCAACGATGCCAGTATCTAAAATTTGTCTAGGATCTTTTAGGTCCTTAATTACAACATCATGAGGTGAAAATACAACAATTTTACCTTCACCTGAATAAGTTATTTGATATACAGATAGAAGGTTGCAAGATAAGGTAGGAACACATAATACATCATTAAATTGACCATTTTCTAGATGAATATTTCCAGCCACTACAACACTAAGATATTTATCATCACCAACATATATACTTTTGGTGTTGTAATCATTTAAAGAAGAAAACATGGCTTCTTTTTTTGCCATGTGATAAGAAGCTTTGGAATCAATGAGCCACTCATGAGAAGGAGTAGAAGAAGATACATTTACTTCATAACCAGATCGAGATGTTTGACAACCACATGCAAAAAGTGTTATTCCTGAAGATGAAGTTGATGTTGAAGAGTGTTCCAAATTGATGTTATGCTTCTTCATGGTTGCTTCCAAGGCTTCCATCTTCTTAAAGCATTTGGATATTAAGTGGCCATCACAATTACAAAAGTTGCAATGTCTATTAGTCTTCTTCCCTTTGTTTTTAGTTGCCTTATCATTTTGTTGAGTTGATTTTTCATTGTGAGAATAAAATTGCTTAGGACCCTAGTTTGGTTTAGGATTATTATTTTTAGGATGTTTCTTCTTAAGATTCTTTGAACTTGGTTGTTGTTGGGCTGCTAAGGCTTTCTTAGAAGAGTTTCTAGTATTAAGAAGACCAAGATGTAAGATTTTTTCTTGCTCTCTTATTAAAGAATCACAAAAGGCATCAAAAGAGCGGGACTTGTAGGTTTTTCCTTAAGAAATAAAGGCTTATCCAGTAGAATGGAAAGTGGAAACAAACATAGAGTAGGTCGATCCTAACTTAGTAAGAATGGAATAGATAAGGCTACCATATTCTTTCTTAACCTTAGCACCTTCCAAGAGCAGTCTAAGGATCTTAAAATTGGACAAAAAATATTCAATGGAAGAAAAATTATTGGGGTCCAACATAAGAAACTCATTTTCGAGTTGATGGGATCTAATTTCATTTTTAATTCCAAAAACATTACTGAGCTTTTTCATTGCTTCATCGAGGGTATCAATTTCTGCAATATGGAATCTAAGGTTTGGAGAAATAGACATCCCTATCAACCCACGTGATTGATCTTGCTTATTTTCCCATTTGGATTGCTTATCTTCATCTTGAGGTTTAGACTCTTGGCCCGAGGCTCTTCTATAAAGACCTTTACTTCTAATTAAATCAACCATGTAGGATAACAATTGGAAATAGTTGGTGTTTTCAAGAATAACTAGGCTTGCACTTTCCATTTTAAAATAAGCTAAAGTTTTATATGCTGAAACTAAGTGTTCAAATGGAAAGATCTCAAAAAATTAGGCTGATTAAGAAAAAAAAGGCTCTGAAAACGACTTACGGATGAAGAAGTTATGGATTTTTGAAAAAAAATTGAATATGCCAACGAACCATGTGAACGTTTGGAAGTTGATGATAATATTATATTTAAAAAAATCCCCCCCTTTCCAAAATTAATCTAATTAGCTCACTTTTTTTAAAAAAATATTACTTTATGTGACTCACTTTTATAAATAAGTGAAAGTCATTTTTAAAATGGTACTTTATGAACTATCCACTAAATTGTAACTTAAATGAAAGATAAATTGACTTCAGAATTATAAGTGACACGCTTTTTATAATGGGTGAGAACACATTTACATAAAGTAACTTTAGAACATAAGTTACATGTGTTTTTTGAAAAAGTAACTCAACAAAAAGAAAGACTTGAACCCAAGACCTCTATTCTCATAAAGTAACTTTAGACCAAGTGAGCTAGTTTAAAAGGTTAATAATTGTTGGAAAGGAGGAAGGACTTTTTTTTTTTAGCTCATTGAAGCTTTAGGATGCGTGCTTACTTGAAAAACCCATTTTTGCCTACAAAACAAAAAAACAACCACACAAACCAAAAGAACAAGCAAAACTATTCAAGTCTTATGGCTTAAAGTTAGATTTGGCCGGAAACTAGATATTTTCCGCAATGTTTCTAATTTTCTGAGATCACGCTAAAGCGCAACGGAAAAGAGCATACGCATGAGAAAAATTATTTCTTTCTATTTCTGGTTTGCCCAGATCGCACAGAGTCGCGGGGCAAGGAGCATACATAAAAATGAAATGTATAGATCTAGTAAAGAAAAAAACTATATAGGAGTATAAACCAAAATAAACTGAGAGATAAATAACTATAACTGCAAATAAAGACTGTATAACTCCAAATCTTAAAAATGACGTAGTTAGGGCTACCCGAAACCTTTTTGCGTGAAACGAAAAGGTTCCTAACTAGAACATATGCTCCTAACACAATAGAGTAGTCCTTTCAACTCGAAAGTGGTCAGAAACAGTAGATCTAGGAAACAATAGTCAGATGCATTTGTACTGGCTTTGAATTTGGATCACCAATGGATGTGGCCCTCAAATAGCTCTAATACCATGTAGGAATTTACAGGGTAAGTTCCTTATATAGAACACCAAAGGACATCGCTCACAAACAGATCATAGATCAATAAGCCAGTATTCTTGATGTGGTTAAAATCCTCAAAGAGGGAAACAATCCACGACCTGAGCCAACGTGGCCACTTTAGGAAATTTATTAATGTAAAAGAAAGAAAATTTACATAAGCTTCTCTCATGAACGATCACTTGAAAAATGACCCTCCATGCTCTTTAAATAGAGATCATGGACCAATTGGGTGTTAATCCATGGATCAAGTGTCGGTAATGCCGAGGAGAGAATGAATCGTTGTATCTCTTCATGTCTAGAACATATCATGGTCGTTGGATTGTAAGTTACAAAAAATACACGCTAAAGAAACACACTTTACCTAGCTATACACTAGACCAAGTTATATTTAATTATTTCCTATGTGTCGAAATACCCTAACACAATCGACAGTGGGACAAGAACTAAATTAAGGTGGAATGGAGAAACATGGAAAGGGACAACTTTGGGTCTGAATTGACATAGTCAAAAGTCTAGTCGAGATTTAACATTGACCTAGTTCGAGGTCAATTTGGTAGTTTGTTCCACATAAACAGTCTTGAGGTACGAGCAGACATGAAATGCCAATATAAGAGTGGTTTAAAAAAGAGTTAAAGGTGGTGAGGCCACAATAAGAAGGCAAGCATAATGGTCCCATAACCCGCAGGTCAAGATTGAGACTAGGAAACAATGAAAATGAAGAAACTCCAAAATCATTTGCATTAGTTACCCACATCCCCTCACCCCACAACAATGCTCTCAGAAAGAGAAACATGACCATCGGTTTTGCTCCAAGTGTAGGTCCCATGCATGTACCTGACCATTGCTCTCTTTTCCATATTGTACTTGCTCCTTCCTTTGGTGGGTAGTGGAAAGGATTCGATCTTCCTTCCTTCTTCAATATACTCTGAGGGTTATTGGGGTGGGGTGGCTCAAAAATTTTTGACCATCCATCTCGTTTCCTCAAAGTGATTCCAACTCCTTCAACCCACCAAAACAGGGGTTCTGCATGATTTTAAGTAGCAGTTAGGGGTAAGGTCCCCCTATCCTACCATTAATCAAGGGGGTATAATCTCATCCTACTGCTATAGCTCCCAAAGTGGGAATTGTCCTAACACCATTCCACCATATGGACTCGCAAATTCATCCTTCAAGGGGTGTCAGGATAGACTTACTAGTGAGACTATAGCATGACGTGATAACCATCTCTATGAGTGGAGGGGTCCCTCCCTAGTCCTGGACACTTGTCACGACTTAACCACCTCCCATGGATGAATTCTCCTTTTCCATATATGTCGCTTCCTACTCTTTTGATGTAGACTCTTCTTACATAAATACATCACCTTTCCATAGTCACTCCCTAAGGCCAATTATCTCATCATTTCCTCCAGCTCTTTCAATTTTTCTTCATCTCCCTCTATGAGCTCCCTCGTACTCCTTCAGTTTGGCATCACGCTTGCACTCCTTCTATTGGTTCCAACTTAAATTGCCCTTGTCTCCTCTAATCCTTTATTAATTGAAGACTAACTTTCTCCAGTTATTTCATTCTTCAATCATCCCTTGGGTGGTATTTTATAGTGTTTCACACTTCCCACTCCTTCATCATCGTGTGACCTTGGCTCTACCATTATGGTTTTTATATATGAATCACCTTGAGCCTACATAAACTTGGTTTACAATCTTCCTTCAAATCAACTTGACACGATAGTTCACGTGCTATGTATCTTGCCCCAACCAGTTTCAGCTTATGTTATCCTTTTACCTTGGAATTAGCCTCATTAGTGTTCACTGCCTCGGGATTCCATGGTTTAATTTGGCAACTCGCATGCTCTCTTCTGCAATTCTGCAACGAAATTTTGATTCAATAATCTTCCCAGACACTTTCTTTCAATTCAAATAAGATTACGATGTAGGGAATGAATACTTTGGTGCAACTACCATCACACGGTCCTAACCTTCACCTATGTTTCTGAGCCTTTACATGTTAAAGTATGTCATCACTGGTGCGCCTATTCCAAAATATTGTTAATCTTGCCCTTAATTATGTTGAATATTTTTCATTAAAATACGTAATTATCTTATTGGCATTGAGTTCTTATTTTTGTACTTGTTTATTGCATAGATCAATGCTCATTTCTGATCCACCTATCATAATCTTCTATTCTGAAATTATATGCATATATTCCCATATAGAACAAACTTCTTGAATAATTCCATGCTAAACAAATTTTCCTAGCCTGAATTAAAGAAATATTACCTTCCAACTTGGTTTACAACTTTTCGATTTCATCTTGAGTTACCTTATACTTATTTTTAAGTTTAATGTTATTTTCATTTGTTATGTTCAATTGCCTCGTTTATTTTCAACTACTCCCTCTCCATGACCAAATCATCTTGGGTTTTCTTTAGTTCAAATTTTGAAATTGTGATCTCTACCATGACCTTTGTCAATTTCTCTTACTAGGGTCATCTGATTCAATTGGAACCATAATGGTGCAAATATGATTTTTAATTGATAGTTGTAGGCTCTACACTTGTTCCTAAAAAATAACACTCTTTATTTCTATCAACTAATTATCCTATTAATAACCCTTTTTATTTTTCAACTTAAGCCAACTCAATTATTTGAGCGTGCTTAGTACCAAGAATTTTTAACTTATTCCTTAATGATTTCATCTCAAAATATGTGTTCTACAACAGGGCCTTGATGGCTTCCCTATCATTTGGATCTACTCCTATTTTAATTATTAATTTCATGTACTCTTCATTTTGGATATGTTGTGCTCTAGAATTTGTATTTTCCTATTTCCGCTAATTGGAAACTTTCTCTAGAAGCTTTTCTTCTTTGTTCACTATCAAAGAAATTTTTCTCACATCGCTATAGATCATTTCCCCTGCTTGTTTGTGCAAATTTATCTTGTTAGGTAGGGGAATATCAACCACATTAATAGATAAATCCAATGTTCTAAAGTATGGTCCTGAAGGAATAAATTGAGTAGCAGGATGTGTAAGAGAGATTTAATTGATTTCTCTCTAATTCCATAGCAAAGAGAAGTCTTGTTTGTGTTGGGTGTGTGTTATATTACTTCACAACAGCGCCATGTGTTTTCGTTGCGTCGGGTATGGGAGGTCATAGGGGCAAATATCCCTCGTGGGGGTTTGCAAAGGGGCTACCCCCCCCCCCCACAAGGTCTAGGGCAGACCCTAGGAAAAACAATTACGCAGACCAATAATAATTGGGTGGGCCCAAAGATGGTGGGCGGACCTACCCATTGTTTTGTGCATGGATTTTGCACATGTTTTTGGCATGATGGTTTTTTGCCCATGGTATTTGTAGATCCAGTCAACGAAACTACAGTTATGTTCTAATCTAAGGTTAGTGGATTGGGTTTATGAATGCTTCGACATGTATATATATGTATTGTAACATTGAAAGAAATATAATATAAAATCAATCTAGTAGTCCTAGATTTGAGATCCAAGGGAAAATCTCTATAAATATGTGTTTTATGTTCTCACCATTGTATATTTTTCTATTTTAAGAATTCATTTGCAGGTAATTTATGTATAGGGTTAAAACCTATATTTGGTTTTAGAGTTGTTTCAGCTTCAAGGGGACGCCTTTCTTGCTGAGGGGTTCTTCTCGAGCCTATGGTAGACCTTGTTACAGTGGGAGATCTATGCGATCAATTATTGTGGCAAAAGAATATGGAGAAAATTGGAAAGATATAGGTCAATAAATTCAATGGACAAAGATTTGGGTTGTGGAAGATCAAGATGGAGGATTTGTTGGTGGATAAAGATCATTGGATCACGGTAGATTTGGGTACTAAACCAGCGGCAATGTCAACAGAAGACTGGAGAAAGATGGATTGGAAGGCAAAGAGCACAATATAGTTATGTATCTCAAATTCAGTATTGTTGAATGTATTAGGGGAATCTACAACGAAGGCTTTGTGGGACAAGTTAGGGACTTTGTACCAATCTAATTCTTTGTTGAATGAACTATTCTTTTTGAAAAAGTTGTATAACCTAAGGATGAAGGATGGAGATTCAGTAACATAGCATATGAACGCCTTTAATATTGTGGTAATCCATTTTTTATCTGTTGGTATAAAAATTTTCGATGAAGATAAGTGCATCAGTTTTTTGTGCTCTCTACCAGATTCGTGGGATAGTCTGGTTGTTGCTATAGGTAGCAATACAACTACCATGAAGTTTGATGAAATAGTCTCATCCTTGTTGTTACAAGAGATGGGAGGGAAAATATGGAGAGACAAAATGGAGATGCCTTGTCTGTAAGAGGATAGTCTCAAAACATAAACAAAAATAATTCCTCAAGTGGGAGATCTAAATCTCCATGAAAACCTATAAAGGTATGCTAGAAATGTGGAAAAGAAAGGCACTACAAAAAGGATTGTAAATCTAAAACTGCTGAGAAAGGAAAGGGATTTGATGATGCTCCTTATGCAGAGGCAAAAACCACCTCATATGAAGGTGGGGATGTATACTTGGATTCTTCTTCAAGTACACATATAGATCATGAGGCATGGTTGGTTGACTCAGGTGTAGACTTTCACTTCACCCCCCATAGGAAGTGGGTCTGAAAGTATGAGAAATGTGATGGTAGTGATATCTTCTTAGGGGATGATAGGAAGGCCAGAATCATTAGACATGGAAAGTCAAACTGAAGTTGCAAGGTGGAAGGATTAGAACACTTCTGTGTGTTTTACATATTCCTGCAAAGGCCAGAAATATTATTTTTGTAACCAAGATGGATGATGCAAGTGTAAAAATAGTGTTTGAGAAAGATACCTACAAGATGGGTCGAGGAGCACTGGTATTGATCCAAGGAGTTTGGATTGGAACTCTGTACAAGCTTCTAGGTAGCACTGTTATTGATGGGTACAATATTTCTATGGTTTCTAAAAGTGACGCATAAAATATAGCGGTCTCTGGAAAAAAGACCAAGATATGGCATCAAAGGCTTAGAAATATAAAAGAGAAGGGCCTTCGAATATTACACGGTAATGGTATGGTATAAGATATGTCTAATTTCTCTCTAGATTTTGATTTTTGTGAACATTGTGTATATGGGAAGAAGAATTGAGTGATTTTTCCATCTAATGCTAAGAGAAAGAAAGGGATATTAGAGCTTGTGCACAGTGATATGTTTGGACCTGTGTCAGTTCCATCATTGGGTAAGTCTATGTACTATGCCTCATTTATAGATGACTTCTCAAGGAATACATGGATATATTTCCTCAAGAATAAATTTGAATTCTTTGACAGGTTTAAAGAATTTAAGGCTCTGGTGGAAAATCAGACAGAGAAGAAGATTAAGGTGTTGAGGATAGATAATGATGGAGAGTTTTTCAAGAAGGAATTTGAAGATTTTTATAAGAAGTTTGGTATAACATAGCAGAATACTACTCCATATACACCTCAGCAAAATGGTGTTGCAGAAATAATGAACAGGACGTTGATGGAAAAAGAAAGAAGCATGTTCAGTTTCATTGGATTAGAGCGGGAATTCTGGGAAGTGGCAGTGGATATTGCATGTAACTTGTTTAATAAATCACATTCATCAGCGTAGGAGAATAATACTCCACATGAGGTATGGATTGATAAGAAAACCTATCTTTCACATCTGATGTTATTTGGTTGTGATGCATATGTACATGTTCCAAAGGAGAAAAGAACCAAGTTAGATAGTAAATCCAAAAGTGCATCTTTATTGAGTATAGGGATGGTTTAAAAGGTTATAATATTTGGAACCCAAAAATAAGGAAGGTTGTGTACAACCAAGATGTGGTGTTTAGAGAGGTGAAATATGTTATTAAACATGAAATTCTACCAAAGAAACCTGAGAAGATAGAGTTTGAGCTAAAGGAGGAAGAATCAGACTCTATAGCAAAACATGAATCAGAAGAAGAAGAGCCACATTGAGAAGATCATTTCGAGAGAGAAGGCATCCAGAAAGGTATAGTCGATCTTATTTTTGTTAAAAAATTTCTTTACCTATTACTAATGATGATCCTAGAAATTTCAGGGAGCCAATAGATTTACAGGATGGAAAACTTTGGAAAGAGGCCATAGTTGATAAAATGGAATCTTTGGACAAAAACGAGGCTTGGGATCTGGTCTAGTTGTCAGCTTGAATGAAACCCATTGGAAGAAAATGGGAATTTAATAAGAAAATGAATGTAGAAGACAAGGTAGAAAAATACAAAGCTCGGTTGGTAGCAAAAGGTTATTCCAGGTGATATGTTTTCTCTTGTTTCCAAGTTAGCTTTTATTAGATTACTTTTATCTATTGTTGTTACATTTTATTTTGAGGTAGAACAAATGGATGTGAAGACAACATTTCTTCATAAGGATTTGGAAGAAGAGATCTATATGAAGCAACTTGAAGGCTTTGCAATGAAGGGTAAGAAAGAACTTGTATGCAGGTTAAAAAAAGTCTTTTTTGTATCTTTTGAACCTACACGGAAATTACCTACATACAAATTCTAAAAACAAAAAATAAACAATGGCAAGAACATAAAACATAAAACATATATTCACATAGATTTTCCCCTCGATCCAAAAATCGGGACTACCATATTGATTTTTCATTATTTTCATTCCAATGTTACAATAAATATATATACATGTCGAAGCATTCATAAACCCCAATCCATTAACCCATGATTAGAACATAACCATAGTTCCCTTGATTGGATCTACAAAATACCATGGGCAGAAAACCATCATGCCCAAAACCATGTGTAAAAGCCATGCACAAAACCATAGGTAGGTCTGCCCACCTAATATAGGGTCCAAAAGAAATTTCTTGGGGCACTGCCATGGACCCCGTGCAAGGTGCCTACTACCCCCCTGAAACCCCCCTGCTGCACCTGGTACAAAAAACAAGGGCGTCTTTCACTCCCCTTCACATGCGACTAGTCGTGGAAAGAATATAACACACACCCAACATTCTCCAATTTGTTGTTTTATTTTCCACGCAGGGGGTCGCAGAATATCTTAGTCATTTATCCATCCCTACAACACCCATTGTTTCTCTACACCAAGAAAATTTCTCAGTGCAAACAAGCTTCGTTAATGCATCTGCAACATTGTTCAAAGTGGCCACCTTTACCAACAACACCTTTTTGTCCTCAACCATATCCCTCACAAAGTGATACTGAAAATCAATGTGATTTGTCATTGAATCATAAGTAGGGTTATTTTCCAAGAAAATTACACTTTGGTTGTCATAGTTTATCCTCATAGCTCATTGTACTAACCGTATACTTGAACACAATCTCTACAACCAATCAGCGTCCTTGCTTGCATGAGTGGTTGCCATGTATTCTACCTGTATAGTTAAAAGTGCCACTGTGGACTGTCTCTTGCTCATCCAACTAATTTCTCCTCCAAATAGGTTAAACACATACCCACTTGTAGATCTTCTCTAATCTAATCTCCTGCCCAGACCACATCAACAAACCAACGAATGTCCAAAACTCTGTCAAATCCCAATCTTCCTTGGTAACATAGACCATAATCACTAGTGCCACACAAATACCTGAAAACCCACTTTATCATTGTCCAATGCTCCTTCCCTAGTTTTGACATAAACCTACTCAATACTCCCACTACATGTGCAATGTCTGTTCTAGTACAGACCATTTCATAGATCAGGCTACCGACTACACTTTCATATGGAACACGAGACATGTCCTCTTCCTCTTCTTGTGTCTTGGGACATTGTTCAACAGATAACTTTACACCTAAAAGAATAAGAACCTTCAATGGTTTACTATCCTGCATATTAAACCTTTGTAATATTGTCTCGACATACTTCCTCTGGTTTAACCAAAGCTTCCTCTTTTCCTGATCTCATTTAATTTCCATGCCCAAAATATATTTTGCAGCACCAAGATTCTTCATGTCGAATTTGGAGGCCAATTGGGTCTTCAAATATTGGATAATTTCTTTGTTATTTCTAATCAGCAACATATCATCCACATACAAGACCAAATAAATGACAGGGTCACCAATTAATTTAAAATACACACAGTGATCAACTTTTCTTTTGGTGAAGCCAAGTCCCCATATATAGGTATCAAATTTCTAATGCCACATCCTTGGTGATTGTTTTAACCCATACATAGACTTTTTTAACCTCCATAACAGTTCTTTCTTACCCTTCACCACAAAGCCTTCGAGTTTCTTTATGTAGATCTCTTCATCCAGATCCCCGTAAAGAATTTTTATTTTCACATCCATCTATTCTACCTCAAAATCAATCGCAACAACAATAGATAAAATTAATCTAATAGAAGGTACCTTGGAAACAAGAGAAAGAATATCACCAAAATCAATTCTTGACACCTAGGAATAACCTTTTGCTACCAACAGAACCTTGTATTTCTCCACCTTTCCTTCTGCATTCATATTCTTCTTAAACACCCATTTTCTTACAATCGGTTTCCTTCCAGCTGGAAACTCCACCAGATCCCAAGCCTCATTTTTGTCCAAATATGTCATTTCATCAACAATGGCCTCTTTCCAAAGTTTTCCATCCTCTAAATCTACTATCTACCTTAGAGTTCTGGGATCATCATCAGTAATAGATAAAGAAAAATATGAACAGAAAGAAGATGGACTATACTTTTTATGCTTACTTATTTCTCGAACTGATATTCTCACAGCTGGAGTTTGTGGCTCTTCATCGTTTGATTCTTGTTCTGCTGTAGAGTCTGTTTCTTATTCCTTTAGCTCAAACTCTATCTTCTCATGTTCCTTTGGTAGGACTTCATGTTTAACAACATATTTCACCTCTCTAAGCATCACATCTCGGTTGCACACAACCTTCCTTGTTTATGGTTTCTAAAGCTTATAACCTTTTAAACCATCCTTATACCCAATAAAGATGCACTTTTCATATTTACTATCCAACTTGGTTCTTTTCTCCTTTGGAACATGTACACATGCATTGCATCCAAATACGCTCAGATGTGAAAGAGATGGTTTCGTACCATTCCATACCTCATGTGGATTCTTATCCTCCAATGTTGATGAAGGTGATCTATTAACTAGGTAACATGCAGTCTCCATCGCCTCTACCGATAATTCTTGTCCTAACACAGAACCACTAAGCATGCTTCTTGTTGTTTATATCAACATCATGTTCATTCTTTTTGCAATCCATTTTTTTAAGGTGTGTATGGAGTAGTATTTTTTCATTCTATACCAAACTTCTTACTGAACTCTTCAAATTCATTCTTTCAAAACTCTCCACCATTATCTTTCCTTAGCACCTTTATCTTCTTCTCTGTCTAGTTTTCCACGAGAGAATTAGTTATTTAAACCTATCAAGGACTTCAGATTTCTTCCAGAGGAAATATATCCATGTATTCCTTGAGAAGTCATCTATAAATGATACATAGTACATAGACTTACCCAATGATGGAACTAACATAGGTCCAAACACAACATTGTGCACATGCTCTAATATCCATTTCGCCCTCTTAGAACCATAAGGGAAACTCACCTGATTATGCTTCCCATATATACAATGTTCACAGAAATCAAAATCTAGAGAGAAATTATACATAGCTTCTACCATACCATTACCATGATGTATTTAAAGGCCCTTCTCTCCAATATGTCCAAACCTTTGATGCCATAGCATTGTATTTTTTCTGGAGACCACTAGATTTTCTGTTGCACTTTCAGGAACCACAGAATTATTGCATCCATCAATAACAGAACTTGTACAGAGTTCCAATCTGATCTCCTTACATCAATACCAGTGCTCCCCAAACCATCTTGTAGGTATCTTTCTCAAACATTGTTTTTACACCTACATCATCCATATTGCTTATATAAATTAGATTTATGGTGAATGTAGGAATATGTAAAACACTTGAAAGTGTTCCAATCCTTCCACCTTGAAAATTCATCTTGAATTTTTTGCATCCAACAATTCTAGCCTTCCTATCATCCCCTAAGAAGACATCACATCCATCATATTTCTCATACTCACAGAACCACTCCCTGTGGGGAGTGAAGTGAAAGGATGCAACTGAGTCAATCAACCATGCATCATGATCTACATGTATATTTGAAGAAGAAGCCAAGTGCACATCCCCACCTTCAATTGAGGTTGTTTTCGCCTCTGCAAAAGGAGCATCATAAGATCCCTTTCCTTTCTCAGGAGCTTTAGATCTATAGTCCCTTTTGAAGTGCCTTTCCTTTCCGCATTTCCAACACACATTTATAGGTTTTCTTGGAGATTTATATCTCCCTCTAGATTTAGATCTTCTGCTCGAGGATTTATTTTTGTTTATGTTCTGGGACCATCCTCATATAGACAAGGCATATCCATTCAAGCCCTCCATATTTTTCCATCTCATCACCTCTAACAGCAAGGATGAGACTATTTCATCAAACTTCAAGGTAGTTGTATTTCTACCTATTGCAACAACTAGACTATCCCACAAATATGGTAGATAACAAAAAAAAAAAATTGAAATTTTAATATCCGTAGATAAAAACTAACTTACTATAGTATTAAAGGTGTTGATATGCTTTATAATATTGTCTCCATCCTTCATCCTCAGGTTATAAAATGTTTTATGTAGGAACAGTTTGTTCACCAAGAGACTTTGATTGGTACAAAGTCCCTAACTTGTCCCACAAAGCCTTCATCGTAGCTTCCCCTGATACATTCAATAATATTGAATATGCAATACACAACCATATTGTTCTCTTTGATTTCTGATCCAACTTCGCCTAGTCTTCATCTGACATTATAGTTGGTTTAGTACCTGAATATACTGCGATCAACTAATCTTTATCCACCAGCAAATCCTCCATCTTGAGTTTCCACAACTCAAAATTATGGCCATTAAATTTATCGATCTCTATCTTTCCACTACTCGTCGCCTTCTTTCATCATAAGAATCAATCCCACAAATCTCCCACTAAACAAGGTCTACCACAAGCCCAAGAAAAACCCCTCAGCAGTAAAGTCATCCCCTTGAAGCCGGAACAACTCTGATACCAAACGTGGATTTTAACCATGTACAAAAATTACTTGCATGTGAATTCTAAAAACAGAAAATAAACAATGGCAAGAACATAAAACATATATACACAAATATTCCCCCCTGGATCCCAAAACCGGGACTACTATATTGATTTTTTATTATTTTCCTTTCAATGTTACAATACATATATATACATGTCGAAGCATTCATAAACCCCAATCCATTAAACCTAGATTAGAACATAATCGTAGTTTCCTTAACTAGATCTACAAAATACCATGGGTAGAAAACCATCATGCCCAAAACCATGTGTGAAACCCATGCACAAAACCATAGGTAGGTCCGCCCACCTAATATAGGGTTCAAAAAAAATTCTTGGGGCACTTCCCCGTACCCCATGCAGGGTGAAAACTGCTCCCCGGAAACCCCTAGACAGGGGGAGATTTCATGCCCTATGACCCCCCCACATGCATTTAGTCGTGGAAACAATATAACACACACCCATTATTTTTATGGGTTAAAACAGTCACCAAGGACATGGTATCAGAAATTTGATACATATATAAATGGTGACTTGGTTTCAAAAGGAGAAAAGCAGAACATTGTGTGTATTTTAAATTAATTGGTGACCATGTTATTTATTTGGTCCTGTATGTGGATGATATGTTGTTGATTGGAAATAAAAATGAAATTAACCAGGAATTGAAGACCCAATTGTCCTCCAAATTCGATATGAAGGATCTTGGTGCTGCAAACTATATTTTTAGCATGGAAATTAAATGAGATAAGGAAGAGAGGAAGATTTGGTTAAACCATAGGAAGTATGTCGAGACAATATTACATAGGTTTAATATGTAGGATAGTAAATCGGTGAACGTTCCTATTCCTGTAGGTGTAAAGTTACCTGTTGAATAGTGTCCCAAGACATAAGAAGAGGAAGAGGACATGTCACGTGCTCCATATGCAAGTGTAGTCAGTATCTTGATGTATTCAATGGTCTGTACTATACCATACATTTCACATGTAATGGGAGTATTGAGCAGGTTTATGTCAAAACCAGGGAAGGAGCATTAGACAACAGTGAAGCGGTTTTTCAGGTATTTCCATGGCACTAGTGATTACAGTTTTTCTACCAAGGAAGACTAGGATTGGATAGATTTTTGGACATTCATGGCTTTGTTGATGTAGACTGGGATTGAGATCTGGATCAGAGAATATTTACAAGTGGGTATGTGTTTAACCTATTTGGAGGAGTAGTAAGTTGGATGAGTAAGAGACAATCTGTAGTGGCACTTTCAACTACATAGGTTGAATACATGGTAGCCACTCATGCAAGCAATGAATTAGTTTGGTTTCAAAGATTGTGTTCAAGTATGGGGTTTAATAGAGAGCTATAAGGATAGACTGTGATAGCCAAAGTGCAATTTTCTTGGCAAAAAACCTTGCTTATCACTCAAAGACAAAGCACATTGATGTTCAATATCACTTTGTGAGGGATATGATTGAGGACAAAAAGGTGTTGCTGGTAAAGGTGGACACTTTAAAGAATGTTTCTGATGCATTGACGAAGAATGTGAGCACTAAGATGTTTTATTGGTGTAGAGAAACAATGGGTGTTGTAGGGCTAGACCAATGACTAAGCTCTCCTATGACCCCCTGTGTCGAAAGAACTCAACAAGTGGGATAATTTTAGGTGTGTATTATATTATTTTCAAGACTAGTCTCGGGCATGCAGCGGGGGGTAATAGTGGGGGAAGCATACCCCCCTGTCGAGGGGTTTCCAGGGGGGCAGACCAAAAGACAGTGGGAAGACTTACCCATAGTTTTTTGCATGGATTTTTCACATGGTTTTGAGCATGATGGTTTTCTTCCCTGGTATTTTGTAGATCTAGTCAACAAAACTATGGTTATATTCTAATCCAGGGTTAGTAGATTGGGGTTTATGAATGCTTCGAAATGTATATATATGTATTGTAACATTGAAAGGAATATATTGAAAAATCAATCTGGCAGTCTCGATTTTGGGGTCCAAGGGAAAATCTCTGTGTATATTTTTTTATGTTCTCGCCATTGTATTTTCTTTGTTTTAAGAATTAATTTGTAGGTAATGTATGTACATGTTTAAAACCTACAGTTTGATAACTTGAGGTTTCTTAAACTATTAGCTTGTTGCCATACTAATTCTCATATTATAACTCCTTTATTTAATTTGTTGATAATTCTTATGAAAAGTTTCAAATGAATAAAGAGTCTCTTCTATTGTGAATACTTCCAAACTAGTAGAGATAGAAGAGGAATTAGTGTG
This sequence comes from Pinus taeda, assembly GCA_000404065.3. Classification (NCBI taxonomy): domain Eukaryota; kingdom Viridiplantae; phylum Streptophyta; class Pinopsida; order Pinales; family Pinaceae; genus Pinus; species Pinus taeda. The sequence continues at coordinate 59,172 of APFE030712698.1, forward strand.
CCTTGGATTTCCCAATTGCATTTGAAAACTAATCTCATTTTAAGGTCCTTCTGCTAATTTGATTTGTATGTCTTCTTCATCCTCTCTTTGAATTTTTCTCATATTTTGTGACTGGTAATCCTCCATCTCAACATTTATATATTCAGGATTAGTCCTCTTCAAACTCTTCTCTTTTACCATAGGGGTTTCAACATCCATTCTTTTTTGCACCCTGCCACATGGCCAAGTTTCTTGATTTTTTATTTTCTCAATTTATGATCTTCTTCCATGAATATAAAGTGAAAAACTAATCTCCGCCCTTTTATTAGAAATTATATGTTGAGGTTCATATTGAAACTTTTCTCCTTTCTCAAAACCAAATTCCTTCATCATCACTTCCACCTGTGTAAGGGATTGTACATTGTTTACAATAAATGGCCCTACAATCCTCTCTAGATTGAAAATGTAACCTTCTCGTGCAAGAAAAAAATGTACTTGGTCAACATTGAGACTCTGCCTTATAAATTCAAGAGAAAATATCCTCTAGGAAAAAATATTGGCCTTGAAATGAAGGTTGGGTGTGCATTTTTGTGAAGCAGGCCAAAATTTCCTTCTTCACTAAAATACACACCCATGCTTCATTTATTGACCAATAAGATTTATTAAAATTGTATATTATTTATTTAATGGTTTTACACACTTTTACATTGTTATATTTTTACTTTGAGCTTAAATATTCATACTTTAGATTCCATACAACATTCTAAGTTTTGTTTCAACTTTCCTTTTGTGAAAGTTGTGTATAAGTGGGAAACATTGTTATGCATGATATTTTTCATACAAGATTCAAGATTATATCCTAAGGTTAGGAATTGTCTAATCATTTCCCATTTCAAATTTAATTACCAAGAGTTACTAATTGGTTTGGCCTGGGAGTGCATATTTGTTCTGACTGTGATCATTAGCAGATATGATCAAATACTATTCTGGCAAACCTGGATTTCAATGTATAACATTTCCTTTATGAAAATAACTATGATGTGTTGCATAAAATGGTTTTATATTTAAGTTGGAATGATCACTATCACACGGTCAATTAAGGGTCCTGGTGTGCATTTATTTGAGGCACACAAACCTTGATATTAACCCACAAAATCTATCAAATTTGATATATTCTTGCACAACATAAATTTCTATGTGCAAACTTAATGTTAATTATGAGCAAAGAGGTACTCTCTAAGTTGAATCATTCAATTTGGCCTTGAAATGAAGGTTGGGCATGCATTTTTGTGAATCAAACCAAAATTTCCTTTCTTCACAAAAATGTATGTCCATACTTCATTTATTGACCAATCTGATCGATTCAAATTGTAAACTGTTTATTTAATTATTTTACACACTTTTGAATTATTATATGTTTACTTTGACCCTTAAATAATTTTTCTTCATATTTCATATAACATTTCAAGGTTTTCTTTAACTTGCATTATGTAAAAGTTATGTGTAGGTTTTTCTTCGGCTTGTTGTTGGGCAGAAAAGTTGTTCTTTTAATTAAGAGCAATAGTTCCAACTCTTCACATTAATTGTCATTCTGGTAGGTTTTGTTACTGCAAGGCTATTATGCAAAATATATGCAAGGGAAAATGATGACTAGTGCTAATTAATCTCAAACTCAATCGTTGTAATCAGACTCTCAACAATAAAACACTTTGGTTGTTACACTCTCAAGAAATAAACACATAATGCAAAATAAAACCACTTTGTCACGATGTCACTCTTATTCAGAAAAGAACAACACTCTTGGAAACCATTCTCTCAACAAATTCTAAAACACGCATTCAAATGAAATGAACACAACATCAAAATAACTGTCACACTAACAAAGGGACTTATCCAGGAATTATGTTATCACACATGAATTATAATTGAGAGGAAATAAATCAAACAACTACAGTACCTTCCTAACCAATGATCCCTGCTAAGAAGGAGGGCCCTTCTGTTGGAAATATTGAGAAGGGGGTGAATCAATATTTCTTATCAATTATATATTTTTAACTTCACAAAGCATTAATTGTTATTGGCATCAAATAAACATAAACATTCATCAACATGATTCAGTAATGCATAATAATAAACACATTTGAAACATACATTTTTAAGGTGGAAACCCCTCCGAGACAAAAACCACCGAACGCTTCTTAATATTTGTCTTCAATAAAATGTACATTAATAGGAAGCTCAAACTTCCATCTTTTTTAGCTACAACTAAGGGAGGATCCAACCCCTAGTTTATAGGCTACAACCTGACAGATTCACCAACACCCTGTTTACCAGCTGCTACTAGATGGACACTCTGATGCCTGAGTTTATAAGCTCTGACCTAAAGGAAGCATTGTCTCCCTAATTCACCATCTACTACTGGAAGGATGCTACAACACCCTACATGGGCTCCAGCTTGGCTTAGCACTTCCCTACCAACTTGAACTGTTCTTAGGCCCTGGCATGAAGGAGATTCCACTCTCTTGCCTAGCACCACCCTGCCACACTCACTAGCTAGCGGACCACGTTTCATAATTTTGAGATTGGATCCACTTGTGCTCGATATCAATACAACATAAAGTGTGATATATGAAACAGAAACATAATCTCTTTCAATTAATTTTGTTATTTCTCAATCTACACATCAAACTATAGTTGTATGAAATTCAACCAATTTCATCTTTGTTCATTCTTAGTACTAAATATGACCACTGCACAACACTGGTGTGCTCTCAATGTCATTTTTTTTGCTATCAATATCACTTCCATATATAAATGCCATGGCCATAGTCAAGTTTCATTGCATAGTCAAAAGTTTCTCCCACTCATCAAGTTTTCTTTCATTTCAAGGATTGTAGCCATATCAAGATTCTCTGACAAAGAGATAATCATCATGTCATCATCACTGTGTACTTCAGTGTTGCTACCATCATTTTCATCTCAATCTTAATGTCACTGTAATGTATCATATACCAAGAGCATTGTCGAAAATCAAAGGAAATGTCATTGCCATACATCAAATAATAACCATGTCTCATTGTTAAGTGCCACTGTAAATAGTCTCTACCATAGACCACTGTCCATACATTATATTCAAACATCACAGTTTCATATGTCATACTAAGGTGTTTCTATCATTTGTCACTGTTATGCCACAAGGTCATTGTGATATCAAGGTTCAAGTCAGAGATCATTATTGTACTGTCATATATGTGTTACTATTGTGCGTCAGGGTTCATAGATTAGGGTTACGACGATATCTAATATTACTGTCACAATCTTAACATGAGTTCGCTATACTGTCATAAGGTATATCACTATCATACAGCCATATGTCTTCAAGTTAAGGATACTACTGATAGTAAAACCTTTTCTCTTGAACAAGTCCAACTCCTTCAAAGATTGCAAAGATCCACAATGAAATCATTACTTTAATATGATATCTCTAACACGTACCCATTTCTATTTTACAGTGCAACTTCTTTAATAATGATTACATAATTATCCTTTTGGTCCCTAACTAGTGAGGTCAAGGAATCATACGTTTTCCATCCACTAAAGTTTCTTTGCAAAAGATCTAATCAACAAACCAATGCTAACTAACCACTGCATTTGTGCATATAAGATTGTAGTAAGTTTGTCAATGCTCAGAGAGAGAACAAAACCCTACAATGTTCTTGTATGTCATCAACCTATAACTTCAGCAATGATGGGCGCAAACCTACAGGGATATCTTGTTTGTTCTGATGAGGATTACTTCTGTTTCTTCATAATTTAACATAAATGGTGAGAATTATTGCACATAAATCCAAGAAAATTATATAGTATCACTAACTCAACACTTTGCAAATAACTCATTATTGAACAGAAAATGAATGTCAAATGTTAATTTCATTCATGCCTTCAAATCAAGACACTTACCACTCTCAACAAAAAACTGGCCCCCCCTTAAATTATGACATTGTGTCTCCTCCCCCCATCTTCTCGACTACACCCCCCTCTATTCGTGGGTCTAATCCCCCTACTCTCCCTTCCTCCCCTCTGTCTACATCTGGGCCCCATTCCTACAATTTGTGATCTAGACCTTAGCATAGTATTCCCCTTCTTGGACTGGGTATACCTCCCCTATCAGCCGAATCCAAGCCTACCAGAGGTAGACCTTCTAAGATTGCTAAATCCATCAAAATGTGGTGGCTGATGTAGCACAGGTCCTCCAATCCACTATTGAAAGGGCACTTAGAGCATTAGAGCCCCTTGAATCTGCTCCTCCATGATCTGGCTTTCTTTCAACTGTAGGGGACTAGCCAACCCCAAAAAACGATTGGCTCTCAAGCGTCTCCTAAAAAACTCCAGCTATGACATTCTCCTCCTCCAAGAAACCCTCGGACCTTCTGATTTGATTTCTTGAACCCTACTTTCCCTCCTCCCGGGATGGTACTTCCATGGTTTGGATGCAGTGGGAAGATCAGGGGGTCTTGCTATGGGCATCAATCCAAAAACGATTAAAGTGATTTCCTCCTGGGGTGGCAAGTCTTTCTTAGGCATGGATGTTTTCCTTGGGGATCTGGGGAAAAATATTCGTATCATGAACATCTATGCTCCCAACCAGAACAGACTTGAATTCTGGTAATCCATTCTGGACAATACTCTTATCACCTACTCCACATCATAGGAGGTGATCTCAAATTTTCCATAGGAAATGAGGAATCCTAGGGTCATCACTCTCAGATCGACCCTCTCTCAGATCAAATGGGAACTCTCCTAGAGAATTATGGACTCATTGATGTGCCTATGAATAAGAAAATGCCCACGTGGCATCATAGGAGAACTAGAGATGCTACTCTGGGAAGAATACTTGATAGATTTTTCATCCATGAAGAGCTCCTCCAAACCCTAACCCTATTGAGGCAATGGGTAGGCTTGGGTGGCCTGTTGGACCATTCTCCCATTTTTCTTCAAGTTTCGAGTCCTTCCAGGAAGCCTCAAGCCCCATTCAAATTTAATTCTGCATTCATAAAAGACCCGGACTATATCAAACTAGTCTCGGATTTCTGGTGAGCTCAACCCCCTCTCAGGGATCAGAGAAAGGCAGCGGATTTCTGTGGGCACCTAAACAAGCTTAGAAGACTTACTATGGACTGGTCCAAAAGGAAGAAAGAGAGGGATGAGCAGGCTCTGAAGGACATTGAAGAGCAGATTGACTCCTTAACTAATGAAAATGGATATGGGTTCCTATCAAATGAAACAAAATTTCACCTTGTTGAAATGGAATCTTAGAAATCAAAGATCTTATTGGAAAAGGAAGAGCTATGGAGGCTTAGAAGGAGAGCTATTTCACTGCAAGTTGGTGATGGCAATACAAAATTCTTTCACAACTTCGCCAATGGTAGGAAAGCAAATAACACCCTCTGGCAGTTGCCCATGGAACAATAAGGTTGGGCTTCCACTCACTCTCAGCTAGCAAGGCTCAGAACAACACGCTTCAAAAGTATATTCAAAGCCCCCACAACTACCACTCTCCCTGATATCATCAATCTGGCAGGTCATTTCCCAAGATATATGGGCCCGGATGGTATTGAAGATCTCCTAAAACCTGTTTATATGGGGGAACTAGAGGGCACTCTTAAATGGTTTAAGAGAGATAAAAGCCCAGGCCCGAATGGTTGGCCTGTCGAATTTTATATTGCATTTCTGGATATTATTGGGCAGGATCTTCTTGCGGTCATTGAAGAAAGTAGGATACTGGGTCGTATATATGCCCCTCTCAACTTCACCTACATTGCCCTTATCCCTAAATCTGACTCTCCTTCATCCTTCAATGATTTTCAGCCCATTTCTCTCTGCAATTGCCTCTACAAAATTATGGCCAAAATCATCACCAATCGCATCAAACCCATTTTATCTGACCATATCTCCCACGAAAATTTTTCTTTTCTACACCACAGACATATCCAGAAAGTCATTGGCTCCACTCAAGGAGCCTTCATTCAATCAAACAAAAAAAGCTCAAAGGGATGGCTCTTAAAATTGACTTATCTAAAGCCTTTGAAAAAGTCAGCTAGTTATACCTTAGAATGATCCTCACTCATTTGGGATTCCCCCTGGCATTCACAAACTAGATCATGGGATGTATCACATATGTATCATTTGAAATCCTCATCAATGGGTCTGCTACTCACTCCTTTTAAGATGATAGAGGTATAAGACAGGGATGCCCTCTATCCCCTCTACTCTTTCTACTAATTATGGAAGGACTGAGTAAACTAATTTATTTTGAGAAGAGATTGGGGAGGCTCGGGGGATTAAATATCACTAAACAATTCACTCTGTCCCATCTCCTTTTTGTGGACAACATACTTATTTTCCTCAGTGGAAGTGTTCAAGACATTACAACTATGAATGAGGCTTTAAAACTTTTCAGCAGTGCCACAGGGATGGAAATCAATAGGGGAAAGCCTACCATCTCTTTCTCGGAATGCACTCAATAGGAAATACAACTCTCACTTCAAAATTTTCCCTTCCAGGTTTTAGATCTAAAGGATGGATTGAAGTATCTAGGTTTCAGACTCAAACCTGATGAATACAAAATAGAAAACTAGAACTATCTTATTACCAAAGTGGAGAAAAGAATCAACATATGGTGTCATCGGTTCCTATAAAGGGTGGGAAGATTGATTCTTATCAAAGTAGTTTTGGAAGCTACTCCTGTCTTTTGGATGTCTTTGGCATGGATCCCAAGAGGGATTCTTCACAGAATACAAAAAGCATGCAGTCAATTCCTATGGAGGGGGCAAAAGGATGGGAAACTTTTTGCCTGGGTTAAATGGAACAAAAATTCCACTCCCAAAAAATGGGGAGGCTGGGGACTTAAGCAACTTCCTTCCTTTGTACAAGCGTTGGCTGCTAAACAAGGGTGGCTTTTACTAAAGCACAAGAGCCTTCAGTCGAAGGTGATAGCTCACAAATATATCTGGCCCAGCACCATTATTGATTGGATAAGGCACCCCTCCTGGAGCAGAAAAGGAATCTCAGTCATATGGAGGGCCATACTAAATACTTTTCCCATTATCAAAGATGGACTCATATGGAAAATAGGAAATGGTGCATCAGTTCGTATTGGGATGGATCCCGGCACTGGCAGTGGGAACTCATACCAACTCCCACCAGAGCTATCACATTTCTAAATAACAGAGGCATCACATACATTGAACAACTCAGTGATCACCAAAACTCTTCCTTTCTATTTCAAGCCTGGCACACTAGTGAGGACTGGAACATTCTGATTGAATGGGACGGGTCATGGAGAAACTAAGATCTAGCCCTTACAGAGTCTCATGTTAGACTAAATGATGATGATGATGAACTTATTTGGGGTCATTAAAAAAAGGGCCAATACTCCTAAAAACAAGGCTATGACATCATTATAGCTCATACAAAGCCGGAAAGCATGAAAAGTTGGTGGAAGCACTTATGGAAATCGAAAGCCCCCCCTTCGCACAAGACTTCTAATGTGGAACATCCTCGAAAATAAAACATCCATTGGAACAAATCTAAGAAAGAGGGCTTTCACTGGACTTACTTGGTGTGTACTTTTCCATCGGGAGGAGGAATCGACACATCATCTTTTTCTTACTTGCCCCATTACTAAGATTATATGGGACAAGTTCTTACATCACTAAATATAAACAAGATCTAGCAAGGAGTAGACATTCCAAATTCCTGGGACTCATGGTGGGGAGAAGCATCCGAACCAAAGACAAGAAATTTTCCCCTCCTAGTCTCATGGCATATTTGGCTGGGGCGTAATCGCATTATATTCCAAGACAAACCTATAAATTGGAACATGGTTCCACCTAAAATATGCTCGGGATATGAGGAAATACCAACAGAAGAAAACAACAATAGACCCAGGATTATAACACAGGAGAAGATTGACAAGTCAAAGCCTTGGGCATATTTCGATGGAGTTGCTCAAGCTCAAGAATGCAGGGGTGGCATCCTATTCCATCTCACAGATTCACATTTTTTCCAGATTAGTATGGGCTTGGGCCAAGGAACAAACAACTATGTCGAACTGATATCTCTTCGACACCTGATTTATTTTGCTATACTACAACAGTGCAGAAACATACAAATATATGGGGACTCAAATAATGTGATAAACTTGTTTAACAACATTGCTACATGCCATGCTTATTCACTAAGATCTATTATGGATGAAATTGTTTTTTTTTAAACGCATTTTGGTCATATTTCATGCTCTCACATCTACAGGGAGCGAAATGAAAGCATGGACAAGCTTTCAAAAGAGGCGACAAATCGTCCTATAGGAGATTGGCTAATTATTACACATACGCCAGAAAGAACCTACCAGTTTTTCCACAGGCCATACATAGACAGGGATCTTCAGGGGGGACAGCCCCTAATTTTCACAGCAAATCTTGTTTATAAATATAGGTTTCTATAAATGATGTAAACAACAACTTTTGTTCATGAACAGACATCACCTCTGGGTGACATTTTGGTTTTTGTATTCGCACAGTAGCACAATACACCCCTTGGGGTCTTCTTGTAATTATTTCTAAACTATAAACAGCTGACTTCGGTCACAGTCTTGCATATGCTTAAGGGCATCTACAGCATGTGATTTCACCAATTAATGAAATTATGTTTTTTTCTCCTCGGGAAAAAAAGACACTTAAATCCAAGCAAACATTGTAGTTAGCATGTATATATGAGACAAATTCCACGGTAGTGATGTAAGTTTGTGCCACATATTTCTTCATAAAGTTTGTCACACTTGAGGCTTCCTCATAGATTTATGAGTTAATATGGACTTGAACTTTAATTAATTTTGGATTATATTGGTTAATCACTATAATTCTCTATGATGTCAACATAATTAAATCCCTGCAGGCTGAAACATTCATAAAGAAGCCTGTATTAATAATAGTTACAATTTATGCTAACTCTAACTTAGAATATGTCTCGTACTGTTTAGGGTTTTGTACATAAGTTAAGCCATTGGAAACCATAACTATGATACCAGGAACTATAATTAGTATATGACCACAAATTGCACATCAAGTAACCTCATAGAAGCCCATCCAAAATTGTATGTCGTAAACCCAGATGCTCAGGGCTTCACAGAGCCGTAATTGATATTTTAGAAGACCTCTTCATACTTTAGCCTTAAAGGAGAACAAGAAATTTGTAATATACATACATACATACATACATACACACACACACACACACACACATATATATATATGTATGTATGTATGTATGTATGTATCTATATATATATAATATATATATATATATATATTATATATATATATATAGATATATAGATATATATATATATATTATTATAATATAATGTGTGTGTGTGTGTTGTGTGTATGTATGTATGTATTTATGTATGATGTATCTGTATGTATGTGTATATATATATATATATATATATATATATATATATAATATATATATATATATATATATATATATATATATATATATATATATATATATATATATATGCCCAAACGAAACCCTTGACTAGAAACTATAATCCAAAAGATGACCTCCATGCAAATGATAAAACAAGGACCGCAATTTCAATAGATACGAAAATATTTTTTCTTACCTAAGTGAATGAGGATTCTAACCTTTATATAGGTTGAGATGCCCCTTTTGAGGGGCAGACCAACATCAAGAGGGAAAAATATTTGAATTTAAAAAGTTAAATTCCTCAATTTTAGGCCAACTTCAATGAAGGAGGGAAAATATTTAAAATTTTAAAACCTCATTTTAAATTTTTTCTATTGAAATTAAATTTTCTCTTTAATTTGGATTATGAAAAATTAGCAAGCCATATTTTTCTTTAGGATTTTTCCTCAAATATTTTAACCATAATAAATAATAAATGTAACCCCTTCCTTCTTTATGTGCCAATTGTCAAATAGTCATAACTTGGTTGCCACATCATCTCCCTTTGGAGTTTTTCCCATACGATGGGTCTATCATCCTAAAACATGCATAACTCCCAAACTATGAGGGCTCTCGTTGTATGCCACGTGCAAAATCAACTCATTAGAGAAATTTTGAGGTCTAAAATGGGCCTCAAAATAAAAATGTACAACCAAAATCAACTTTATGAGACCCAAGAGGATTCATGATGATGATGTCAACCATGGGGGATGATTCACCATTTTTAGAGTAAAAATATTAAAAAAATAAAAAAATAATCGTATTTTCAACTTATCTCCCTATGATTTTACTCAAATTTCAAGTGGGAGCACTCATTCAATGTCAAATTTATTTCCTCATCCAAGGAGTACCCATGTTGCATACTTTTAATGGACTTTGTTGCATGAAAAATGAGAAATAAATGAAAAATGTGATTACAATCATGTTTTTTCAAGGATTTCTCATTTTTCGTGTAGCAAGGTCCATTGAAAGTATGTAACATGGGTACTCCTTGAATGAGGAATTAAAATTTTCATCCAACAAGTGCTCCTAGTATAAATTTGAGTAAATCGTTGGGAGATAAGTTGAAAATGTGTTTTTTTTTTCTTTTTTCCCTCTAAAATTTGATGATGTAATCTAATATTATTTTATTATTTCCACTATTATTTTATAATATTCCTTAGGAAGCCCATTTTAGACCTCAAAATTTCTCTAATGTGATGAGGAGAATCCAATTGTGAGGATACCCAAGGAAAATTTAGTGATCTTCTTCTTCAAAAACCTCCAACAAGTGCAGGGTATGTACATCATCCAAAGAATCTAAACCCTAGAACTAGGGTTTCTAGCCATCCTTCCATTTAGAGCTTCCAACTAATGAAATCCAGACCAATATTAAGAGTGTTCATTAATGGGTGTTGGCATCAGTGACAACACCATTCAACAATCCCCCCCTTTGTCATTGATGGCAACACACATACTCCCCCTAACTCCAAGTCTCGGTCATCTTCTCATGATTTATCTCCCTCTTTGACATCAATGGAAAAGGGTGAATCCCCCTAAAAAATTGCTTGATTTTGTGGCCCTGTAACCTTATTTTTCTCCCCTTGATGAAATTCCTTCCTCTATCTTCTTTAAAGATACCTATCTGCTTCGGAATGCCTTGATCAATCCTTGTTGCAATAAACAACATAAACCCCCTTGTTATGCTATGCTTTCGTACAGGCTGCCACAGTTGATGCCTTCTACAATTATGTTTTGAAAACCTACTATAATGCTGACAACCATTTCATAGATACCTCCTGTCAATCTATCAAGAACATGCCTTTGAAATATACAACCATTGTTATAAAGACTCCCCCGTCTTCATCATTCACAGGACATGGAATCATCATGTTGGATTCTTTAAAATAATGTTTCAACCAGCTCTTCGGCTGGATCATCCTAGATATTGTAATCATCTAATGTACTTTTTGGCTCATTATAACCTTTTCTTTTACGAAACCTGAAAGCATTACTGTTGAGACTTTCTCATTTGTTTGATCTTCTTGTATTTGATTTCTTCTCTAGACCTTCATGTATTTGATGTTAGGGTTTTCCTTCTTGAAAGAGCCCATCTTTACCCACAATCGTGAGATATATGTCTATAGTTATGACGCTTGTAACATTCAATGTTGGGCCTGAATGATTGAGCTAGTGACATATAATTTCTGTTGGCAAAGTCGTTTTGAAACTTGTCTCTTGATCCTGCAAACCTACTTCTATGGTTTTTAGTCCATTGAAAATGTCTTTGATTATCAACCATGTTATACATATTCCAATACTTGCCATATGCCCAAAGTTATAACATAAAAGAAATAACCATTAAACATGCTTGGGTACCTAGATGAGGTGTCATGTCTTGATGTTCTTCTATAGTTAACCTTCTTTGAAGGAGGTGCAACCTTTTTTTTAATACTTCTTGGAGCAACAACATGTTTATCTTTCTCTTTTCCTTCATCTCGATTTATTCCTTGAGGAATCATGTTGTCAGTCTTCTCATCAATCTTGTTCTACAGGAACTTGGAGCTTGTTCCATCGTTACATGGAGATTTACCTGCTTCTTTTTGCTTTATCTCCAACTGAGCTATGTCATTATTCTTCCTTTTGTCATCTCCTTTTTGAGTTTGTTTATTTCAATTATGGAGGTGTCAATATCCTTTTTCTTTTGATCGATATCTTCTTGAAACCATATTTTCAATGCTTTTCTCCTTTCTTCTACTTCGTCTACTTGTAGCTTTAGAAGAGTGACCTTTTTTTCTACTCTATTAATATCTTGTGTCTGTTCCTTCTTCCTTTCTTTGAAATTTTGAGTCTGCTAATTTTAGCTAAAGATGCATCAAGTTCCTTATGTTTTTTATCAACTTCAATTACGTACCTTTAACTAGATTCCTTTAATTGGCTTGCCATGTCTTTCTCTTCTATTTCTTCTTCTTGCACTTGTTTCTTAAGTCTATTAATCTCTACAATAGCTACATCAAGTTGTTATTGCTTTTGATCGACATCTTCCTTGAGACTGTGATTTTCTTCTTTGTGTTCTTCATCTCTTTCAAAGTGTTGATTACTACCTCTTCCTCTTTGTTAGAATCTTACATATGGGAGTCTACTTGACTTGAAGCATCATCATCATCTTTTTTGTCTTGACCAACATGATCTTGACTTGCATGAATACTTTGAATTCTACCCCAAAGATGTTTGGCATATGAACATCATCCTATATTGGATTTCATAGAATTTGGGAGCACACTTAAGATGATATTCATGGCTTCATAATTGTGTTTTCTTGATTTACCATTATAAATGTCTGCAAAACCAAAACAAAAAATGCATACATCATATCCAATATCTTGCAAATAGATTTCTATTTTATCCTTCCAAAATACAAAACTTGATTCATTGATCAGAGGAATTGGACCAACATGTTTCTCTTTGTCAATTGTTTCTGAAAGAATTTCAATACAAGAAACTTACTTTGGCTTCTTTGAATTCTTGGTGGCTTTCTTCCTTGACTTTCCCATCTTGATTCACCTAAGATCTATCTTACAACTATTAAGTTGCTACTGAAGGGACGTTCTTTGATACCAATTGTTGGAAATACTAAGAGGGGGGAGAATTATTGTCTATTATCAATTAGTATATTTTTAATTTCATAGAGCATTAATTGTTATTAGCATCATATAAACATAAAAATTCATCAACACCATTCAATAATGCACAATAATAAGGATAATTGACACAAATATCTTTAAGGTGGAAACTCCTCCGCCAAAAAAAACCATTGAACACTTCTTGATATTTGTCTTCAATAACATGTACATCAATAGGAAGCTCCAACTTCCATCATTTTCAGCTACAACTAAGTGAGGCTCCAACCCCTTAGTTTACAAGCTACAAATTGACAGATGCACCAACACCTTGTTTACCTTCTAATACTAGATGGACGCTTTGTCACCTGAGTTTACAGGCTCCGACTTAAAGGAAGCACCAACTCCTTAATTCATCAGCTACTTCTGGAAGGATGATACAACACCCTACATAGGCTCCAAATTTCCCTAGCACCGCCCTGCCACCCTAATCAGTCAGTGAACCAAATTTCACAATTTTCAGACTGGATCCACCTGTGCTTGACATCAATACAATATCAACTATGATATAGGAAACTGCAACATAAATGCTATCAATCAAATCTGCTACTATTCAATCTACACATCAAACATTAGCTACATGAAATTCAACCAATTTCATCTATTTTCAATCTTAGTACCAAATATGAGCACTGCACAACACTACTATGCTCTCAATGTCATTGTTGCTTCTATCAAGATCATTTTCATAGATAAAGGTCATTTTCATTTTCAAGGTTCAGTGTATAGTCAAAAGTCACTGCCACTCATCAAGTTTTGTCATCATGTCAAGGATTCAAATCATATCAAGATTCTTTGACAAAGAGATAATCATAATGCCATCATCATTGTGTACTTCAATCTTGCTACCATCATTATCATCTCAATACCAATGTCAATGCAATGTATCATATACCAAAATCATTCTCAAACATCAAATGTATTTTCATTGTCATACATCAAAGTCTAACATTGTCTCAATGTTAAGTGTCACTATCAAGAGTCTATGTCATACACCATTTTACATACATCATAGTCGAACATCATGGTGTCATATGTCATACTGAGGTCATTGTTGCTATCATTCATCACTGTTATGCCACAAATTCATTGTCACAGTCAAAGGTCAAATCCATAAATCATGGTTGCACTATCATATATGTATATTGTCGTGCATCACAGTTCATAGATCAAGGTTACAACAATATATAAGATTATTGTCACTATCTTGACATTATTTCTTTATATTGTCATAAGGTATATCATTGTCATATTGCAATATGTCTTCAAGTTAAGGATACTGCTGACAGTAAAACTTTTGTTCTTGAACAAGTCTAACTCCTTCAAATATTGAAAATAAGCGCAATGAAATCCTTACTAAAAAAAAAATTGTTGTTGATAGCGTACCTGATGATGATATATTTGACACGTACCCATTGTTGCTTGATAGTGCAATTTATTCAATAATGATTATAGAACTATCATTTTGGTTCCTAGATAGTGTGTTCAAGGCATCATATGTTTGTCATCCACTAAGGTTTCTTTGCACATGATCTAATTAACAAACAAATGCCAACCAACCACTACATTTGTGCATATAAGATTGCATTCATTTCCTACTAACACACAAACAAGTATACAATGAATCTTTACAATGTGTTAGGTTTGTCTACTTGACTATTAACAATCCTTATTTATACAAATGATGTTAGACGAAACAAAATCCAAATTTTTCATATGATCACTTCAAATCATGGTTCTAGACAGTGAAAATTCCTCAAACAATGATGTTCCCAATATAAGTTGCTTCTCTGAATTTTGCCTCAATAAACTATAAAAACAAATCTCCAACAAATTAGAACCTAATTTTCTGAACAAGATCAATACGTGACCACTTAAGTTTGTCAATGCTCGAAGAGATAACAAAACCCTACAACGTCCTTGTTTGTCATCAACTTGTAACTCCAACAATGATGGCCATAGACCTACCGGGATCTTTTGTTTGTTCTGACAATGACTACTTTTTCTACTTCATTGTTTGACATAAACAATGATCACTAACTCGGCTCTTTACAAATAACTCATTATCGAACTAGAAAATGAAGTTCAATTGTTAATTTTTTCCTACCTTCAAATTGAGACACTTGAATCCAAGTAAAAGTTGCAGTCAGTGTGTATATAAGAGACAAATGCCAAGGTAATGTTGTAACTATAGAGTTGAACTTTAATTCATTTTGGAATATATTGGTTAATCATTATAATTGTATGATATTTCAACATGATTTTAACCTTGCAGAGCGAAACTTTCAAAAAGAAGTTCGTATTAATAATAGTTAAAATTTACGCTAACTCTGACTTAGAATATGTCTCAGACTGGTTAGAACTTTGTACAGAATTTAAGCCACTGGAAACCATAACTACATGACCAATAAATTTAATTAGTAGATTATTATAGACTACTCAAAAAATAACCTTAATGAATCTCATACAAAATTGTATGTCGTAAAACCCAGATCCTTAAGGCTTCACAGAACCACAGTTGATAATTCATAAACCTCTTCATATTTTAGTCTTGAATGAGAATGAGAAACCTACAATAGATATATAAGTCCAAACGAAACCCTTGCCCAAAAAATGTAAGCCAAAAGATGACCTCCATGCAAATGATCAGACAAGGACCACAGTTTCAATCAATAGATGCAAGTTTTCTTTTCTTGCCTAAGTGAATGAGGAGTCTAACCTTTATATAGGTTGAGATGCCTCTTTTGAAGGGTAGGCTGACATCAAGAGAGGGAAAAATATTTGAATTTAACAATCCAAATTCTTCAACTTTAGTTTGACTTCAATGAGGCAGGGAAAATATTTAAAATTAAAAACCCCATTTTTATTTTTATTGTATTAAAATCAAATTTCCCTTTCATTTGGATCATGACAAATTTGCAAGGCATGTTTTTCTTTAGAATTTTCCCCTCGAAGATTTTAACCATAATAAATAAAAAATTTAACTCCTTCCTTCTTTATCTGCCATTTTCAAACAATCATAACTTGACTGCCACATCATCTCTCTTTGGAGTTTTTCCCCACATGATGGGTCCATCATCTTCAAACGAGCATAACTCACAAACCGTAAGGGCTCTCGGGGTGTGCCACATACTACTCGAATCAGCTTAATGAGGAGAATCCAATGGAGAGTATATCCAAGGAAAATTTAGTGATATACTTCTTCAAAAGCCTCCAACATGTGTGGGTTATGTCCATTGACCAGAGAATCCAAACCCTAGAACTAGGGCTTCCAACCATCCTTCCATTTGGTGCTTCTAACTAATGTAATCCAGATCAATATTAAGAGTGTTCATTAATGGAAATTATCATAAATGACAACACCATTTAGCACCTTCCTTCCTAGTAGGGGATGGTACACTACATAGCACACACGAGCTAGTCAATAGAAAGGTATGGTGTCAAGAATGATTGAGATTTAATGAAACAACAATATACTCGGAGAAAAAAATAAATAAAAAAAATTTAAGATTTAAAATTTTAAAATTTTAAAATTAAAATTAAAAATTAATAAAAATTAAAAAAAATAAATATAAAATAAATGAAATAAATAAATGAAATATAATAAATAAAAATTAAAATAAAATAAAAATTGCTACCATTGTCACTCTAGGGTCGAGTTCTATGTTTTTCCCTAACCCTTTTCCCCTTCTCGTTGTTACACTTGCTCCTTCCTCTAGCAAGAGGTGGCTACATTTTGATCCTCTAGCCTTCTCCGCGATTTACTAATGTTTCTTAGAATTATTGAATGTTTTATATCATTGAAATGGCATCTTCGTTGTAACTTAATTGAAATTTTATTATGGTATATATGTGCACTTTGATATGATGTAATATGATTATGATTCTATTTTATATGTTGTAATATTAGAAATATAACAAAAATATTAAATATTGCATTAAATAAATAACAACTTTTCATTTTAAATATTTTTTTTTGTAGAACATAGGTCTTACAGAAGATCCAGTTGATTCTAATATTGATCCAGATTATGTTGGGTCAGGTCCAAACATTCGATATGATGATGGTGAGGTAGATGGAGAGGACACCAAGGCAAATGACGATGATGATGACATTGATGATGATGATGATGATGTTGATGATCATGATATACATGATGATGATGAGAAATATGCTGGTAGTAGCCAGTGACATTGATCATATAGACTCCATCATGGACCATTGTTGATAAATCATTATGATGCCTCTTTTCATGTATATTATCATATGTATCATTTTCACCTGCAGTACCATATTGAGATGTATCATTTTGACTTATATCATTTGGACATGTATTATCTAGGCCCACATTATGTGTACATGGTCATGAACCAACAAATTTGTTTATTAATAATATAAAAATACTTGTTATAGTTAAAAAAAATATGTTGTTATTTTATTCCAATGTTGTGGTGTGGTTTGTAACTATAAGAAACCTAAAAGAGCTCTGCTCTGGAAATCTTTACGATGTGAATTTGGGCCCACATTATGTGAATCTAGTATGACCAAAAAAAAAATTATTAATAATATAAAAACACCAGTTATAGTTAAAAAGAAAATGTTGTTAGTTTGTATGGATGTCCATTTCCCTAAAAATTATTTATAAATGGTATGCTACAAAAAATTTCAAATGCAATATGGGTTACTCTATAATCATATAATTTATTTAAGAGGCATGATATAATTAACTAATTTAATTGAAATAAGAAAATATTAAATTAATAAACGGAAGCTATAAAGGAAGAATCATAAGTTGTTAAAATCGAAGCGGAGTGTGACTCTAAAATGGAAGTAAAATTCGTTACTAAATTGGAATCCATACTTGGAGCTATTACTAACTCTAAATATGAATCTAAATTGGTTGATTAAAAGGAAGCGAAATTGGAGGCTAATTAAGAAGCAAATCCCAACACTAAAAGGAAGAAAATCCTAGAGCTAAAAAAGAAGCAAACCCATGTGCTAAATAGGAGGAAAACATTCCAACTGAAAGGAAGAAAAATATGAGGATAACAAGGAAGAAATTTTGGAAGAAAAAAGGGAGCAACAATGGAAGCTAAACTAGAAGCACACGAGAAGCAATCTTGGAAGCAAAACTTGGCGTTACCTAAGAGGCAAAAAAAGAATCAATTTAGGTAGAAAACAAAAAAGTAATAATGGAAGCAATACTAGTAGCTAAACTTGGCATTACCTGAGAAACAAAAACAAAAGCAATTCAAGTAGCAAACAAAGAAGTAATAATGGAAGCAATATTAGAAGCCAAACTTGTCGTTTCCTAATAAGTAAACAAAGAAGCCATTTAGGTATCAAACTTAGAAGTAATAATGGAAGCAATACTAGCAGCCAAAGTTGGTGTTACCTAAGAATAAAAAACAAAATCAATTCAAGTAGCAAACAAAGAAATAATTATGGGAGCAATATCAGAAGCCAAACTTGGCATTCCCGAAGAAGAAAACAAAGAAGGCATTCAGATAGCAAACCAAGAAGTAAAAATGGAAGAAATATTAGAAGCCACAAAAGACATTATAATGGAAGTTATATTAGAATCTACATAAGGTACCATGATGGAATCAAAGCTAGATGCAACAAGTAATGCCATATTGGAAGCAAAACTTGAAGTAATAAAGCACGTTATAATGGAAGCATAGATTAGCATCAATTAGGAAGCCAAAAAATGAAGTATTTTCAATGCTATACTAGAAGAAAAATAGGAAGCACAATTATGAGCAAATTATCAGTACAAATGGACGCAACAATGGAAGAAAGAATGGAAGAAATAGTTCCCAACACTATTTTCGACACCCAAGTGAAGATGTTAGTTTTCATCAAGTTTGATGATGTCAATTGAAGCCAATTTGCATGCTTGAAAACATTGGATTCCAGCACTATATCCAGTGCTAATGGATTTTTTTGATGTAGTGCCCATCCACTTGTAATGCCTAGTTTGTTGTAGCTTACTCTGGGCCTGCAACTATTATAGTAGTTGATAACCTGTGTCGATTTTTGTCTCCTTCCCCATCAAATAATGCTTCCACTTCTTCACATATTTCACTAAGGCATAAAGCTCCTTGTCATGGGTAGGATAGTTAAGAATTTCCCCATGAATACATCGGAATGGTAGCATACAGATCTTCCTCCCTACATTAAGACTACTCCCATAACATACCCACTCATATCTATCTTCACTTCAAAGGGCTATGGCAACTTTGGTAATGCTAGAACTGGTGCTCAATTGATTTATTTCTTTAACTCCTTAAAGGTCCTTTGTTAGTTGTTTCCCAACTATAAAATCTTGCCACTTGTTGTTATGGTGTGGAGCGGTACTACTACTACTAAAAATGAGGCTATGAATTCCCAAAGGTACTGTGTTTCCCTTGTGAAACTCCTAACCTCAAAAACATTAGTAGGCATCCACAATTTCATGATTTTCTCCATCTTAGAAAGATTTATCTTCAACTCTTCTCCACCTATGACATACCCTAGGTACATGAAATATTTATGTGCAAACTCACACTTCTTGAGATTTTCCAGTAACTAATACTTCTTTAATGTCTCTAGCACCTGCGTCAAATGTGAGATGTGCTCCTCCAAAGTAGAATTGGATACTATTGTCTAATCCAAATATATTGCAGTGAATTAATCTATAAAAGGGCACAACATATAATTCACTAACCTCATAAACATATTTGGTGTGTTACATAGGCCAAACAACATGACTAACCACTCGTCCAAACCTTCCTGGTCTTGAAAGTAGTCTTCTAGGTATCTTCTCCTTTGAATAGAACCTAGTGATATCTGGACTTTAATGTCTCTATTACTTCCATAAAATGTGATATGTGTTCCTCCTAGGTAGCACTATATACCAATATATCATCTAAATAGACTATAATAAATGAATCTATAAAAGGTCGCAGTATTTCATTCATTAGCCTCGTAAACATAGATGGTGTGTTACATAGGGAAAACAACATGACTAATAACTCATACAAACCTCCTTGGTTTTTAGCACATTCTTCTAGGTATCTTCTCTTCTTACTCGAACCTAGTGATATCTGGACTTTAATGTATCTAGCACCTACGTCAAATGTTATATGTGCTCCTCCCATGTAGCACTAGATACTAGTATATCATCCAAACAGATTATAACAAATGAATATATAAAATGCCACAGTATATCATTCATTAACCTCATAAACATAGTTGGTGTGTTACATAGGCCAAACAACATGACTAACCACTCATACAAACCTTCCTGGTTTTGAAATCGATCTTCTAGGTATCTTCTCCTCTGACTCAAACCTATTGATAACCAGACGTTAACTATTTCACTTGTTGCAACTAATCCATCAATTCATCTATCATGAGCATGGGGCACCTAGTCTTGAGTGTAATATTATTTAATGCCCTTTACTCTATACATATCCACCAAGTCCCATCCTTCTTTAGCATAATGACGATGGCTTACCCAAATGATGAAGTACTCAGTCAAATGACACCCTATTCCAATAGTTGCTACAATTACTTCTTCACCTCACTTGCTTCTATAAAAAAAATCATGTACGACCTAATATTTACCAGTGGGGAGTCTGACAATAGCTAGATCTCATGCTCCACTTAACTCTTGAGTGGTAGCCCTTAGGCTACTGGAACATATCCATGTATCCCTATAGAAACTCTTGTAATTGTTTTTTTTGTTTCTTATTACACCCCTCCAGGGATGACTCGACTTTCACAGACTATTCTATGGATTGATTTCCTCTTAAAAAGAGTAAAAGATACTTCTTACTAAAATTGATCAATTGCCTGGCTTGGTTGGAACTTACTAGCAAAATTTTGGACTTGATTTTGTGCACGTTGATGGTGAAGTATTTTCCATCCTTAATGAAGTGGTACTTGTTGGATCATTGTATGAAGGTTGCACCCTACATGTACATATAGGTACTTCCAAACACCACTCCACATACATCAAGGGGAACCACATCTAATTCTACTTCATTAATTGGATTAGCACTAATAGCAAATCTAATTATGCACTATTTGGATACCTTTATTTATGTATCCTTAGTTACCCACCTATTGTACTACTCAACAATCGCCCCATTAAGGTTAATAGTAGAACTAATAACTAATGGGGGCTCTTTTGATTTAGGATAAAATCCCTTAGTTTTAATAAAATAAGACAATATTAGTTTTATCTTTCCAAAAAACTTGACTAAATGAGAAATCTCCTTTATCAGAGCCTTCATATCAAATCTTAGACCCATAAGACATATTCATAAATCAGCTACCCGTTGGATTTTGTTTAAAATATATTATCGAAAGAACTTTATCAAAATATTTTACATATTGTAACATGTCCCCATAGGATAAGTTGCGATAAAACCTTCCCCAATTAAAATTTTCAAATATTTTAAGTCTAAAAGTAATATAGTGCTTCTTCGCGAATATAATAATAAAGGCCTGACCCCACAGGATATCCACGTATCATTATCAAAGCTTCTGAATATCAGAGTTTTCAATGTGAGAATCACTCTAAATACTTTGATATCCCAATCCCCTGATCCTCTGATATCCCTTTTCTCCCATCCTTAGATAGATGACAATGTCAATATTGTGATATCCTGAACCTCCAATCCTCTGATATCCTCATATCGCCAATCTTCGATAAAATTCTTATATCCATATTGGAAATTTCATATCGGGAATTCAATCAGATATTACTCTTTCCAAACGCTGATATCAAATCTCTGTTACATGACCTCTAATATCCCTTCCCTTTTATATTTTTAGCATTACATTCTAATAATAAAAGCCTATCAGACAAGTGAGAATATTGCATGTTTCAATGATACATGCATAAGATTTCTCTGATACAATCCTTCGATATGATGGCATGTACAAAATCACATGTGAACCCATGTTTTATCATTTAATGGCCAAATGTAATGAATTTATGATTTTGAAGTTCTAAATGATTTCAGTATTGCGACTCGAAAGCACTAGATTTTTCTCATAAATGACATAAATTGATATGAAATTGGTTATTCTCTCTAAGGAATTTTTTAATTTAAGGAAGTCTCTACTTATTCATATGCTTTCCTTTGCAGGCCAATCCTAATAAGAAAGGCTCAGCAAAAATCTATAGGGAAACTAAACCCAAGAAGAAACCCCTCGTTTAACTACAGCTAGTTGCTCCTCCACCTGAAGCTACCGAAATGCCTGTGATATTTTTAGATACAACCTGCACTCCCGATGTTATAATCTCTTCTTGGGGATCCATTTATAAACTCTTTGAAGATGAATAACCAAGGATGACAGAGAAAATAGCTACAACCGAGGATTTTTCCCATGTTTCTGAAACTATTTATAGCAATGTCACCAATTCGATCTTGCATAGGATTGTAGTCCAGCCCAACATCCTTCCCTATACAAATATGGTTAAATGGGTTATCAACCATTTAAATATTGCAAAAAATAATTTCATGACTAAGAGGAACACAGTTATTGGGTCATTCACCAGCAGTGATTTGAGAAAGATGTATCAGCTGCCGTCACCCCAGAAAAAATACAACAAGCAATTTTTAGAGAAAATCATGAAATAAAATGAAGATTAGTCAGAGTTCATCAAATGGATGGAGAAGGGATCCCAAAAAACACAAGTGTGAGGATAAGGGTATGTATGTTATTGCTTCCATTGTCGGACCATTGTTATATAGTTGTTATGATGTATAGAATGTTTGGTTACCCTAATACCCAGAAATTCTTAGACCAATGGGTACCCGTAATTGATTCTTCTTCAAATGGATATGTTATGGATTGGGGAACCATATTGTTTGATATTATAAGTACCCAAATCCTGAATTATAGGAAAAATCGTACTTTTTTTTATAACATTGTTCCCCCTTTCTATATGAGTGCCTATATAATGGATGTTATCTTATTCACCTCCAATTTTACATCCATGGGATGGAAATAGACCATAGAAGACCCTATGCCTATTCATATCTTTCATAACATAATCTGGGAATCCAAATACCAACCTCATCTCTATAAAATTTGCCATGGAATTATGTTTCCCATCCACTAAAGTGTCTTTAATGAGAGAGCTCCTAGACTTTCACCTTAAGCCAACAATGATTTATTATCAATTGGAAGATGGTTTGGAGAGTAATCCTTCACTTATATCTGGATCTTTATTAGTCTTGCAAACCCTCATGTGCTTCCCCTTTATGTTCCCAATAAACTCCTAGCCCGAGAAATAGCATACCAAACTGTAGGGAATGGCCTTTCAAAATTTATGAAAGATAATAAAAAGATAATGTGGTCTACCTTTCCTATTCAATGTGGTTTCTATACTCTTGAAAATTTTAGGCATGCTAGTCTTGAGACTGAATAAATTTAGTGTTTAAAATTCCCAACTATTCCTAGTAAACAGTATGATCCTAATGATACGAACAAGAATGTTATTATACAAGCAAAGCTTAGGCAATTCAAAAATGAGTCAAAAAAAATTGTTCTATTTGAAATAGTTTCTATCTATTCAGAGGTTGAGAAACTAGCAGCAGCATAGTTAAATCCTGAGGAATTGATTCAGCTTAAATAGTAAAGGAAGAAAAAGACAACTCACTTGCCTATGGATTTATTGAGGCTTCATAAAAAATACAAAGTAGGATAGAGTTTCAGTTAGTACAACACAGGTCCATGATGTATCTCAGATAAAAGAGACATGTACTTCTTCTTATTCTCAAGTAGAAGAACCTCTCACAGAAAAAAAAATAAATAAATAAAATAAATAAAAATATATATATATATATAAATAAATAAATAAATAAATAAAATATTAAATAAATAAATAAATCTAGATGCAATTTGGGAGAAATTTACTAAAGAAACAGATCCTAAAAATCTGAAGATTCCATTCCAGATGAAGACCACACAAACCCCTAAAGTTACAGAGAAGACATCGCTTACTATTGAGGCTTCTGATAAATCTTTGGACACTGATGATTTAGAAGTCAATCCCATTATGTTAGGATATTCCGACACATAGGAAATAGTTAAGTTCAACTTGGTCTAGTATAGAGTTAGGTAAAGTGTGTTTCTTTACCGTTGTACATTTTGTAACTTACAATCCGACGGTCACGATATGTAGTGATCCGACGGTTCATTCTCTCCTCGGTATTACCGACACTTGATCCGTGGCTTGACACCCGATTGGTCCATGAATTCTATTTAAAGCGCATGGAGGGTCATTTGTAGGTTAACCGTGCATGAGAGAAGCTTATGTAAATTTTCATTCTTTTATTATAAATTGCCTGTAGTAGCCACGTTGGCGCAGGCCGTGGACTGTTTCCCTCTCTGAGGGTTTTAACCACGTCAAAATACTGGTGTATTGATCTGTGATCTGTTTGTGAGCGGTGTCCTTTTGGTGTTCTGTCTGAGGAACTTACCCTGTAAATTCCTACACATTATTCCAAACCTCTGAGGTTGTTTTGTAGATTGAATAAATTCCTCCTCTTGATGTGTTTTATAGTCCAAAACATAAATTTGTGATTAGCATATAGAGAAAAAGAAAGAGAATTGAACAAACTCAGGCCTTAGTCCCTAGTAATGCTTCCTTTGAAGTAATTTGGAAATATGCTCAAGCTACTCCTGTTGAGGGTCTCATAAGGCTTTCGCAATTTGCAACAACATATGCCAGTGCTACTATTGATAAAGCCTCTGAAGTGCAACAACTCCTAAGGGAGAAAGATGAAAGGATTATGCAGCTAGAACATGGTTTTGAAAATGAAAAACAAGTAATTTCTGAACAATGGTAAGCACAACTTGCATAATTGCAAAAGAAATTCAATGACGTAAAGATTCGACATGAATTTGATCTAAGGAACAGGAATACTCAAATCTAGGAACTTTAACAAAATATTGAGAAATTAAAGGTCAATCCCAAGATAGTTGAATTCAAGAATGAAGCAGGTTAGCTAAACAATCGCCTTGCTCAACAACAATTTGTTTTCTATCATAAATTAGCCACTATCCATGACTTATGTCAATCAAGTGATTCATTGGTGAATCAATTGTCTGATCCAAGGACATACTATAGGGAAGTTGAGGAGAAGATTTCAGATTATATAGACCGGCAGGATAGTACTGAGGGAAGATTAGTTGATCTCCCTAAAATTGAAGAATCACAAAAAGAGATTGTCTTCCAAGAGTGGGAAATAAAACTCGATCATGTAGAAATGGTAATCTTCAGTGCTAGGGATATTTCAAACAATCTCACTGAATCAATCAATGATAGTTTATTACAGGCCAACCTGATTTCAGACTGCCCTGAGGTTACTTTTCCCAATGTGAAATTGTTGACTAAAACATGCAAGAATCATCAAATAAGAAGGCTGAGAAAATCAAGAATTTGTCAAAGGTTGACTTGGAATTCCATTGGAATTTCTTAGCTAAACTGAATAGTCAGTGGCTAATGTTGAGGTGTCTCTCCAACATGACCACTCATTTGCTTCCAACACTGAGTGATGTGTTATTCACTGCACGAATGCACATACAACCTCATCATCCACCTGAATTAAAGCCAATGACATATTATGTGAACTTCAGCAATGTATGGGAGAGCAACCTTCATCTCAGCCATAGTCAAGTTGTTACAACTACAATCTAGTATTGTCTTTTTACTTTTCTTTTAGTGTGGTTTGTTGAAATCACTCTAGTGTTTTATGAAACTTTTCTATATTTGTGTTTTCCTTAGAAACTATAAATACCCTTCATTGATATGAAGAATGGATTATGGATTTTGGCAAGAAACCTTTTGGTTTGCACTACTGTAACTTGAAGTGATCCTAATAGAAAGAAAGACCTTTACTATTTCACTTATGAGTAGAGTCAACATATATCGGGTACTAATATCTATGTATTAGTAATGTGTTTATGAGTTGAATGGTCATTTTAATTATGTTTATCATATATGTTTTTGCAAGCAATTAAGCTTTTATCACTATCGATGTGTTTAAATGAAATCTTTTAAATATATGCATAAACAACGATATCGTATATGTGCAATGTGTTTCATCGACTAATTTAATTAACTATTTAATTAAATTAGTTATCTTTATTCTTTCTAACATCACAAAGGACTTCATGATCTATATTTTCATGTTAAATGTGAGATCCTTCTAAAGTCACATATATAGAGAAATCTTTTCCTGGGATAGATATTTTAAGTCTATTTATTCTTATTTCTTAGTTTCATTTATAGAATTAGCCCCACACTTATATATCTCATCCATTTTTATATCTTTTATTAAGGGAAACTTGTCCCATAATCCTAGTCGAAGCCACCATTCCAAATGGAAAAGGAGTTTCCTTAAGTCCCGACTGGGTGGTTTTCCCTAATGTTGAGGCAGAGAATTTCAAGCCTTCAACACCACTCTAATGGATATGTGCTTGGATTATCATGAACTTCCAATCCCAATTTATTGATAAACTATGTTATAATGAGATTCGCTTGTGATCCTGAGTCGAACAAAACATTGATCTTTGTCTTATTTACCTATATCTTTATATGGAAGTGTTTGGTCTTTTTGTTCTCTTCCTTTTGCTAAAGGCTATAGATTCACCTCTTTCTACAGTAATGTACAGAATATTCTCATCCAAATTCATGTTGTTTTCAACTTGGTTTCTTAAATCATTGGCCATGATATTCTTCTTCTTATTATCCTTCTATTTTTTTCTTTAAGTTAAGTGTTGCAGAGGTTGTTGGGGTCTTTTCATTGGTGTATTATGGATGTAGTCCTTTTATCTTTCCCCATATCCACTTCATCGCCCCCTCCTTCGAAGCATCATGGAACTCCTTATGCTTTGACCCACTTGATTTCCTCTTCTCTAGCCCATGTTCTCTAGATATTGTGTTTGCACATAAGCCTTGTACATTGATCTAGGCTTGAACAACATCACTTGCTTCCGCAAATGGTTATGTAGACCCCCTAGATACTTGAAGAGCACATTTGGTTTCTTTTGCGAGATACCCAAAATTATGGCCATTTTTCTAAACTCTGTGGTGTACTCCTATACCCTCTAACCCTAATTTTTCCTGAATTAAATCCATTGGATCCATTGGTCCTCTGCATACCCAATAGGTTGAAATTGTGACTTTATGAGGGTTTTAAAGTCCTCCCACTTAGTCACTGAAGGATATCCCTCCAACCTCAATGCCTTTATGTACAAATCCTCTATTTTTGTTATCTTCCTATCCCTCTCAGCATATTTTCTCGTCTATGGAACAAAATGCACTCGAAAAGAATGGAAACCCTTTTCGTCCTAGTGGCTCAATTATAACATAAACAAATAGCCTACTAGTGGTGAAGTTTGACTCCTTCAACTCTTAAGTTACAATATGGAATCTTCTAGAGTATTATTTATCATAATCACATGGCTATCCCCTTTTTTGTGAATAATGTGGGTTAACATGGCATGCTCTTGAATTATAGTGATTAAAACAGATCAACTTTTGAGTGGTGTGACTTTTGTGTATGGCCTCCAATTGAGTCAATTATTGCACAGTTGGAAAGATTTCTATGTGTAGAATATGAAAAAAAGGTGCATGCTAAAGAAAAAAAAATTAGCCCCAAAAAATGTCATTTGGTTTGATCCATAAACTGCCATGGATATTCCACATGATAGTTCATCAAAATAGTTCTAATAAATTATTCTTAAAAATATGAAATCTACATTATGAAGGTTTATTTATATTTAGATTTATGGATCTGTAAATTATTGTTTATTGTGTATGCATGAAAATTATAATTATGCATAAAATAGATAATAGTGGAATAAAAACTCACAAACCATGATTGACATAAGATATATCTTAGGAAACTCTTTTGGGAGAAAAAAGATGTAACACCCCCTGGTCAATTTTTCGTGTAAATAAAATAAGACCAAGGTCATGGGACATGTATTCCAAGCTAGATGTTGGGAAAAACATCCTAGTGGACATCACTTCAGTTTTATTTATGGTTGTGGAAATTTGCAAAGGCAGTGGAAAATGAAAAGAGGTAATAATTGGAATTTAATTATGAAAATAAAAGAAAATAGGAGAAAAGGAAGGTGAAGAGACACAAATTTGCTTGTCAGTGAAATTATAGGGAAAATGAAGAAAAAGGAGACCTCAATGATAAAAAGGCACCTGAGAATCCATTGATATCTTTTTCTCATTCTTTAATCAAGCTCAGAAAATGAAAGAGAAAAAACATTTGGACAAGCAATCAAAGGAAAGAAATGGTGCACAAGAGGAAGCTTGGACAGTGGCAAGTAAGGACAGAAATTAGTTGTGGATTGCAGGTAACATTATGCATGTGAGGTTTAGCATGTTGATTTCTGGATGCATGGTATATGCATGTGATTCCTTGGTTATGTGATATCGTTGACATGGATATTTTTGTGGATTGACAGTGTTTTAGTCTTGCCTTGCCATTTCCTGGATAGCCATGGTGTTGTGGGTTTCCTATTTGTTTTTCTGATTAGTCCTTAGTTTCCCTATGGTTGTGGGTTGGAACAAATGCTTTGGAAGCCCTAAAAAATTTGGGTTGATTTATTAGTGTTATCACTCCTCTAAATCTCCAAGGCTAAGGAAGAGTCCAACTGAGGTAACCACAAACCAACCTTTTGACTATCAAGATGAAAAATTCCTTCATATTCAAGAAAAGAGGAAGCTACTATATGTTGACTATGATCTTGTGTATCAAAGTCACTAGCTTCTTCAAACTGTTGTTGAAGGGAAAAATCAGAGAAGGCTTCAATGATTTCTTCATCATCCATACATTCAATATCATCAATACTTTCAAGATATGCAATGAAACCTTCACTATAATAACAACAGCTTTGTAAAGAAATATAAGACTTCGCATAATGGTTGGAGAACACATTATGGAAATATTTTATAGAACATAAGCTTCCTTCTGGTAACCCTTCATACCATACGCTAGCTTTATCTTCAAGGATAGCCATAAACAACTTCATGAGACAGTCCTCAGGAAACTCAACTCTTATTCTACATACATGTACATGAAACCTTACCTAAAGCAAAGTAGCATCATCTTCTTGTTCTTTTTTGAATATAGGAAGATTTGTAAACTAGTCAACATGAGGCATAGGATTTGGAAATCCAGGGATATGAGATCAATCCATTGGAGCATATCTGGGATTTCTTCTTGCAGTATAACCCATCTTGACAACAATCAAGTCACCAAGAAGGTTTTCAAACTACTGGTTCTTGAAAAGTGGAGTTGCCATGAAGTGTTGATTTCATGGATCTTTCAGTCAATGGAGTCACCATGTGAATGGTACAGCCTTCCTATGTGTCCAAATATTGTTCACCATCAACAATTAGATCTAAATCATTGTCGTTATTTCCCAAGAAAGATAGACCTTTCGCTCCCTGACAATGGCACCAATATGTTATCACTCCTCCGGATCTCCTACGCTGAGGAAGAGTCCAGCTAAGGTAACCACAAAATAACCTTTTGACTTGGTATCTAGCCCTACCAAGCTAGAAAGGGATCTCTCCACAAATTCACAGCCAAGACGACTGGATGAATTAGGGTTTTATGCTAGTTATGATGTGCAGAAGGGTTTGATTGTTTGAAATTGGGTTGTTGGATGAGGATTAGGTTAAAGAGACTAGGTTAGGGAAAATAAGGGTATGATTGCATACATTTGATGGAGCAAGGTAGATAGACACTAAAACACTTTAAGTTTCTTGAGGGAGATGGATCAGACTAGTGAGGTGCTAGAAAGAGAAAGACAAGCATGTATTCTTTCTAAACTGAAGAAAATGGACAAATTATGAAGATTTCCCCAAAACAGAGCATGTAAGATGTATTCTGCTCATCAACTTGAAAATAAACATATCATATAATAAGTGAAATGAAACATGATAGTATAAAACATTCAAGCATATGAAACATAAGAAGAAACTATGTCAAAATGACACACCACGGGTATTACATCAAAATAGTTGCAACTCATTCATTACATTTCTGCCAAACATTGATTACACTAATGTCTCTGATTAATACAACAACATCCAACCTGTGACATGAGTCAAGAAATGATAAATATAGCCATCAAAAAAATTCTCCCATCCTCAAGGGTCAAATCCATGAGCTAAGGAGTTGTTCCACCAAAATCTGAACTGAAAACTAGAGTGTAGGGAGGTCAAACTGACTCATCCCTCACTTTTTGGAAACTAATTCAATACATCACAAAAATAGTTTTCACCTAATGTATTTACCCTAGGTAACTTTAAAACATAATTATTAAATTTAAATCCATCAATTACATCGGTAAAAACATGATTTGTCAAGGTTAAACTGTCAAAACAGAGAAAATTTACAAAATGATGAAACTCAGAAAATTTGTGTCAAAAGCGCAGCGCCACTATCCTAAGCGCAGTGCCAACTGCAACTCCATGTTTTAGGGGGTTCCCGATGTCCAAATTGACCCCATGATATCTCACTGGAAATATTTTCCTATCTAGTTTCCATATCTACATTTATTTTCCAAAATGATCAAGTTTTGACCCTCCAAAAGTTGATTCTCCCAAGACTGGTCAAAAGCACAGTGCCAGCCTCCAAAACAAGGTAGAAACATGGTTTTTTGGGTGTGTTTTTACCCTCTGACTACCCATTTGACCCAAAAAATCTTATCCTGACTGTATTTCTCCTTCTAAATCTAATGGTGGTGGCCATTTGTGATTGGTGCAAAAACTGCCATAAATGCAAAAAAAACTCCACAATTTTCAAAATTGCTCAGAATTCTTCAAAATTTGATATGTGGAAGGCTGATGAGGTATGTTAGGAAATGAGTGATTCCTCAACAAGGATTTCTATCGTGTCTTCCTTCTTTTGCTTGGCTAGGGTTTCAAGTCTTGTTTTGACCTTTTGGAGCTTGGACCTTGCAATTTTATTTTTCTTGAAGTAATGTTTGGCCATCTTTCTTTGTAAGTCATTGTCCCTCTTTGACTTCTTCAAGATATTCCCAAGATTATCATTTGCCCTTCCAAACCAATATTCCTAGTCCTTATTGGTCATGGTGGCAAACTTCTCATTCAAAGTGAGCTTATTGGCAAGGTCAACCTCTTTTTGGCTCTCTAGTTCTAGAGCTCTTTTCAGCCCTCTAGTCCTAGGCTCTTTCTTGGCATTTGGTCTTCTTCCTCATTAGAATCAGCATACTTCCCATATGCTTCATCAAGCATGACCTTTTATTTATTTTCTTCTCTTTGATCCTTGATCAATTTCACCTCATTTATCATATTTTTGGTCTATAACTGCTTGTTTTCCTACTCAAGAAAAGAAATCACAAACTTACATCTATCTAAGTTAGTCTGAAGCTCTCTAATTTGGGCATCCTGCTCTTTTACAAGAAAACTAGAAGTTTCATGTTCATGTGGCTGATCCAAGTCAACTAGGTCAAAATATGCGTCCTCACTATGAGGATCATCATCCTCTTGCATGGCTTCCTCATGCTCATCTGCTTCTGTGATATTTTTCTTGCCCTTCTGTACCTGCTTTGCTGATGAACAAGGCAGGGCCCCTCCCACAATCTATGGGGAAAACACATGCCTATGCCCTTTTTTATATGTTCTAGTAAATATGCCTATTTCAACCCCTTTAGGCTTGTTGACCTTAGCTCTTCTAGGTGACCGTGTATGACCATGCAATGGTGATGATGGTAGTGATGGTGGTGAAATAGGCTGAACTGATGGAGGAATAGATGTAGTGGGCTGAGATGGAGGCAGTAGGTCTTCAACATGTGGATCTTGTGGAGCATCAAAAATATCATTGGCAATGAAATTGTCCCATGAAATATGAAGCTAGTTAAGGTGATGAAGGACAATGATCTTGATAAATGAGTGATGGAAAAGGCTATTCATCTGGTGGTCATAATCTCTATTCTGTATAATGTGGACCAATTTTTCTATGCTTCTAAACAGATAGTATGGGATATTGAGGAATTTGACCCTTGTGAAGTGCATAAGCAATCTGATATGGTATGTGTAGAGCCTAGAGAACCTTCCTTCACAAGAGAAGTACTTCATGATGATTTTCATCATGGGGGCATACCTATTAAAAAGGTAGCTGAAAGGGAAGACCCTCCTCTTCTAATTTTTGTACAGTATTTTGATGAATGGTTCATAATATTGATACTACAAATATTTTTATTTAAACCACCTCTCACCCATGTTTGGAATCCCTATGGCAGCAGCGATGATGGAAGTATATAAAGTGAAGGTCACTCCTGCTAGATTCACTTGATTATCTTTAAGGTTTGATGCAAAAAGCCTTCTCAAAACAAGGTGATGTTGAACTCTTTCAATCATCTTGCAAAAATCAAGGCAACCTACATACTGAAAACATGAGACTACCATTGGTGAATCCATGAGTTCATTTGTGTTAGTGGGCTCCAGCCTTAGAATTTTTCCTCCTTTGTGTGGCCTCCTCTTTTATTTATCTTCTTCTACTTGTCTATCCTCCTCTTATTTTGTATCCTCCTCTTCCACGTAACCTTTGTCTTCCTCCATAGTGTTTGGTTAAGAAACCCTAGGGATAAGGTAGGTGGGAATGGGAAGTGGAAATAGGTCTAGAGAATAGGGATAGGGCTATAAAAATTTGAGGAGATGAGGGGAGGGATAATGGAGCTCTAGGAGGTGATAGGAGATGAAAATGTCAAGGGATTTGGGAATGATAATTAAATTACAGGTTTATGGTAGAGGTTGCATAGGAATTTTGGAAACCTAGGTCTTAGGGTTTTATTGGAAAAGGGTTTAGGGACTAGGAAATTGTAGTGTAGGGGTAGGGATGGGTTTAATTGTGATGTAGGAAGGTGTTGTAGGGTCTATGGGCAGCAAATTTTGGATAGGGATGGATTTAGCATTTTATCAGTTTCCCAAGTGCCAAGTTTGCTTAGGAACCAAAAGAGGTGGAAAATTTGTGTGACTTACTTGGTAGAAGAGGAAACAAGACTTTGTTGAATTTTTGAGAGATTTTGGAGGCGTTTTGATGCTCTGGGGGCTCACTAGGAAAAAACGCAACGCCTTGCCCAGAAGCACAGCGCCTGTGTTAGAAAAGGCAGTGACCACTGCTCTAAGCGCAACACCTCCCTCCTAAGCACAGCGCCAAGAAAATTTTTGCCTTTAAACCTACAAAAGCAACTTTTTGAACCAAGGGAGTGTGAGCTTGACCTTTGAGAGTGAAAACGAATTTGTTTTTGATGTCTTGGTGGCCTTTATACTTCATGAAATTGATGATTTGGGCCTTGGGACCCACTTTCTTCCTTTTTTCATTCACCTTACTCTTGGAAACTATACCTTTACACTTGACTTTTTCTTTGACAAATTGATCACTCGATATTCATTGGGAACACCTTTACCTTTGACTTTTGATCCTTTGGAATTATGGAACTCTGAATTAGCAGCTTGGAAATCATGTGCTTATTACATTTGAAAGACATAAAATTACATAGTGAAAAATAAAAATTAGTACATTTAAAATCAAAATTACATACTGAAACAAGATTTTATGTTTACAAATCATCCTCGGATAGTGAAGATATGTTATTTGATCACTATGAGACTTGCTAACATTATGCAATGGAAATGATGTTTTATTGGACCTTGAAATCCTAGGACCTAATGGTAACCTTGACTGACCAGACTTGATGGTGTCATGATTGATATGGTGACATGATGACTTTGACCTCATGATTGATGTACATTCAGAAAGGTATGACAATGTGCTAGCAAGTAATGAAATTTAAGGGAGAGTGATGATTGTTTACTAGGGCTACCATCGGTGAGTAAAGTTTTGAATGATGACCTAGTGGAATGATAAAAAAATCTAAGTGGGACCCTCTTATAATATGAAAAGAGGATTTTTTATCATTGATGGTAGGATGCAAATACTAACACTAACAGCTAGTTCCCAGAGCCGTAGGTTGGGACAAACACTCTTGAGCCCTTGGTGGGTTGAGTTACTATTCATTGGAGCCACCATTGGAATGAACACTCTGGAGCCCTAGAAGTTTGTGGGTTGATTTACTAGTTACTAGGGCCCTGGACATCTTGGGTAGATATAGATCTAGTTGATGTTAGTCATTTTCGGACCATAGCAGTGCAATCATTGTGGTTGAGGGTTGAGGTGGTTTGGCCTCTGGAATCCCTGCTTTGGTTTTGTTTTGGTTTAACCCATGAGATCCCACATTCATGCTTGGAATATGGCATAGGGTTGATTGGCTAAAAGAAAGTTTTGGTTCAGCTCAATCTATGGTCAAGTGGTACATGGAAGTCCCTGACTTGGTTGGATTTTTCTTATGTTAATCAAAGTTATTTTCCTATTGTTATCTATGAGAACTTGTACTTGTTATTATGTTGATTTCATGGTTGATTTGTCATTATTAATATTATGGTTATATGTTAGTTATAAGCATGGTTCTATGATGTGCTCTAGTTATGGCTCCTGTTCATTATTTGATAAGTATTTGAATGGTTGATGAATACATGGCTAACAAGTGTTGTTGCAGGTACTTGAGAGGGAATTAGACCCTATCGATGATTCTCAGATGAAGTTCAAATATTTATGATAAGATGTGCGTTCATGACCTGTAGCTTACATTTTTACCATATGTTTAACGAAATATCTATCATGGATTAGGCATGTCTAGGTAAAGTTATTTATTTAGTTTGAATGGTTAGCATTGTTATCATATTTTCTATGCTTCTTGAAAGTTATAGGCAGTTCTAGGTAATGGTCAGATGCTAGCCTTAAAAAGTGGATTAGATCCCATAATTACATGCACAAAACTTGAGGATTTGGGTCAGTACTACATGGAGACAAGCCTATGAGTGTGGTTATAAGATTCCAACCACGTGGACGTAGTGTCAACGGTGCAGTTATGTATCTAGGTTAAAGAAAAAGGGCTCGATCTCAAGGATTGATCACTTGGGGTGGTTTTCCAACTCATGAGTGATATGTAGTTCCTATGGGATATTAGTTAGTGTTTAGTTTGTAGGCCCCACTTCCTTAACTGGAACTTGGAGGTTGACTCATGTCATAGTGACATTCATCTCATATTTACCCTGGAAAGCTTGTGAATTTGGGTAAATGTGGGAGGAGGGTTACAGAGTGGTACCAGAGCAAGGTTGTAGCACGGGACCTCGAGGTAAAAGCATATTGTCATACATGTTTGTACATTTGGAATGCATGTATGATGGTTAATGGTTGTTATATTCATTGTGGTTATATGCATGTCTATCATTCTATTGTTGTTGTGGTTACATGCATGATAGATGTTAGTTAATCAGTGCGGTCATATGCACGTGCACCATTTTTTCATGCATGATTTTTAACTTGTTGTTATATGCATTGTGGTCATATGCATGATGATTATGGTCATTGTATCATTGATATTATATGTATCATGTTAATTTTGATTGGCTTGTATATATGGTTATGTTATGACATTCATGTATGAGACAATATACTTGTGATATTGTGTTGTACTAACCTGGGCTAACTTGTGCAAATTTGATAGCCTCCCCTGAGATACATTGAGGTATGAGTTTGATTATGTCCTTTATTTGGTTTATCTAACATGTATGTTAAAGGAAAGACTTGTCAGAGCTAAGGAAAATCAAGTAGAAGTTAATATAGTCATCATTCAAACCCTATCAGATTTGCAGAAGTAGGGACAATTGAAGATCAGTCATGGATAGGAGGAAAGGACTAATGGTGCATATGGTAGTAGGTCTCGATAAGGACATGGGTTGGACAAGGATCATATAGCCAGAGGTGGCAGGCATTTGGATACTCCTCACAAGAGAGGTAGTGCTCATGGATTTTATTCTAGTTCTAGTTCTATGACACACCATCATAATTACCACCAACATTCTTATAGGAGGAGTGAGAAGTAGTATTTTCCAGAGGATTTATATGAGCTGAAGATGGGTTCCATGACAAATGATGAGTACACTAGAAAATTTCTAGATTTTTTGAAGTATGTGCCTTATCTCAAGGACGAGAAAGAAACGATCCAAGGGTTCATCAGTGGACTACCATTCTCATTGAATGGTTGGATCGAGTTTGATGAGCCTCAGTCATTGGAGAAAGCCATCGAAAAGTTAAATAATTGTTATGAGCAGTCAAAGTGCGAGCTTGAGTTCAAACATGATTGGAAGGGTGCAGGTAACAAGGAAAATATGGCACCTCACAAGAAGTTAAATGCAGATGAAAGAGGGCATGGGTCTCATCCTGTGGAGGAGTAGAGTAAAAAGAAATGGCAGAGAACCATTATAGTGTATAACTTATGGTGGAAATCATTGTAGGAAGGATTTCCCTTTGTATTAGAGTGGCACGGTGGATGCGTGGCAAAGCTTCAATGCATCTTGCAACAGATGGAAAACACAATACACATGAAAATACTTTTGGGAAACCCTCAGCTAAAAACCCCACACTATTGTATTATCATATATGCTGGAAATACATAGGAATTATATAAAGCCTTAGCTCTCACAGCTAGCCAACTCTCAATACAATCCTCATAGATGCTCACAGGAAATCTTGGCTTTTCTCTAGCCTTCCTCTCTACCCTCCAAGCTCCTATTTCCTTGCGTTGTTCCTCAATGTGGGTGAATTATTATTACGAAGTGGATGATCTCCCTCCAAAACTGTGCAATCCTCAAGGATTAAATCCTTGACTGCATGCATGAGTTTTCTCCATGAGAAAACACATGCAACTGATAGTACATTTTCCTTGACTTTAATCTCAACTAGGTCTTTCTCAGAATAGACATGCATGAGTTTCTAATGAGAGAATCTTCATTTAACTGTAGTAGCACTAGTTGAGTGCATGCATGCATCAACTGGCTGTTACCTCAAACAGTTTGGAACTAATTTAACTCAACTTAACTCAGTAAATTGAGTTAACTAATTACAACTCAAATATAACTCAATATTATCTCTTTAATTTAAGGGATAACTCTTGCATGACTTCAGAAATACTTCTAACTTGAATTTCTCCAACTTTTTAATTTAAAATAAATTAATTAATTATTTCCAAGTAGTTGTTAAGACTAAATTCGATTTTAATTCACAATTTAATTCAAGGAAAAATTAAGTTGGAATATTATTGTTGCCATATTTCAACACTCCCTCTCAACAATAAAGGGATTATCTGCCACCCCGATCCTGTCTCTATGGAACTCGAAATTACACTTTGACAATGCCTTTGTCAAAATGTCAGCATCTTGCTCCTCTGTCGAAATATATTGCAGCAACATGATCCTCCTCGCTATACGGTCTCTGAGATGATGATACTAGATGTCGATGTGGTTGGACCTATCATGAAATACTGGATTCTCAGAGAGTTTGATACAACTCTTATTATCACATTAGATCATAGTTGGATCCATCCTCTGATAAAAAAAACAAACTAGGATTTCCACATCGAGATGGCCTCACATGTTGTCTAACTTGCAGCCATGTATTCTGCCTCTTCCGAGTTGAGTGCAACCAACCTCTATTTCCTATTGTACCAAGAAATTTCCATTGAACCAAGGTTGAAAATCCCTCCTGATGTGCTCTTCCGATCTGAAGGACTCCCTCTCCAATTTGCATCAGTGAAGCCCTGTAGCTTCACTCCCTCTGTCCGTTTGTACCATAATCCATACTGAGATGTGCCTCTAAGGTATCTTAGTACATGATTTGCCACCTTCCAAAACATCTTGCTAGGCTGAACCATCGCTTGACTCAATTGATTCACTGCATA
The DNA here is from genome assembly GCA_000404065.3 of Pinus taeda. NCBI lineage: Eukaryota > Viridiplantae > Streptophyta > Pinopsida > Pinales > Pinaceae > Pinus > Pinus taeda. The sequence goes on from APFE030712698.1 coordinate 97,209, forward strand.
GCACAAATCTGATTGTGTGTTCATTAAGTACATCAATGAACCCACAAGCTGCCTATACACAGTAGCCTCTACCACTTCTCTTGAAGTAGCAACCTCCTGCCTCCGGTTACCTGCTAGAGGAGTCTGCATGGGCTTGCACTTCTCCATGTGGAATCCCCTGAGTATCTTGTTGGCATACTTTCCCTAAGACACAAACAACTCCCCATCCTTCTTCCACACTTCCATGCCAAGGAAGTAATGCATAAGACTCATGTCTTTCATCTCAAATTCTCTTGCAAGTTCCCCCTTGCAAGACACGATCAACTGAGCATCACCAATCAATATGAGATCATTAACATAAAGAACAATGATCAACAGCTTACCTTCCACCATGATGTGGTACAAGTTCACATCCGCTTCACTCTTTGTGAAGCCCAACCCAGTGAAGTAGTTGTCTATCCTGGTGTACCAAGCACAAGGTACTTACTTCAACTCGTACAATTCTCTCTTGAGTCGGCACACATGTGTGTCACGATCGAAGGTCTCAAAACCTTCTGGCTGCTCTATGTACACCTCTTCCTCAATCTGGCCATTGAGGAATGCAATCTTCACATCCATCTGATGGATCTTCTAACCCATCTATGCTGATAGTTCCAACATAGATCTGATAGATGAATACCTTGCGACAAGAGCAAAAGTCTCATCATAGTCAATCCCCTCGACCTGTGAAAAGCCATGGGCAAAAAATATTTCCTTATGCTTCTCCACACTACCATCAGCAGCTTTCTTTACCTTGTAAAGCCAACGAGAACTCACAACTGACTTGTTCTTCGGTCTCAGAACCACGTCCCAAACATTGTTACGAACTATGGAGTCATACTCATCCACCATAGCATCAACCCAAATCGGCTACTGCACTGCTTCCTCAAAGGAATATGGCTTCGTCTCAACACATTCCCCAGCAAGGGCCATCTATCCAGTGTACCTCTCAGGTAACCTCCTCTGTCTGCGCTTAGATGAGGGTGCTCCCACATTCTCTCTCGCATCCTCCAACAATCTATCAGATTCTCTTGTGTGCTTCTGTCCATCTCTGGAAGACTCTACTTGAGTGGATGTCTCCACTCCTGGAACCTCTACATGTGGCTGCTCCACATCAGTTTAAGGCTCCCCCTCCTTAGGAACCAACAATTCCTCCACAACCTATAGTTGGAGCTCCCTCTCAAGGGAAACTCGCATGACCTTCTGTTCATCAAACTTGAGTTCTCTGCGAACCATTGTCCTCTGACTGGTAGGCAAGTACACTCGATAGCTGTGAGGTGTATCAGTGTACCCCAAAAATATCCCCAACCCTGCTGTCAACTCAAGCTTCTTCCGTGCATCCTTTGTGACATGGCAATATACCAATGAACCAAAGATCCTGAAGTGACCCACACCTGGTCTCTTAATGGAGAAAGCTTCCTCTGGTGTCTTCATCCCAAGTATGTGATGCGGGCTTCTATTCTGCAAATAGACCGTTGTGTTGCATGCCTCAACCCACAAGTGAAGTGGTAGGCCTTGGTCATGCAGCATTGCCCATGATGCCCCTACAAATTTTTGTTCTTCCTCTTGGCCACCCCATTCTACTGTGGGTTATGAGGTGTCGTCAAATATTTTTTAATTCCTTCCGCTGCGTAGAAGTCCTTAAACTCTTGAGAGACATATTCTCCACCATTGTCACTTCTCAAGGCCTTGATCTTCTTCCCCGACTCTTTCTCGACCAAAGCTTTGAACTCACAAAACTTTGTGAAAGTTTGGTCCTTCTTCTACATGAAATAAATCCAGCATTTACGAGAATAGTCATTAATGAAAATCACATAACACCTTTTCTTTGTTGTGGATTCCATCGAGAATGGTCCACGTAAATCAGTATGAACTCACTCTAAGATATCCTCTGCTCGATTGTCTCGATCATGAAAGGAAGACTTGGTGTACTTTCCCAAGGTACAACATTTGCATGTGTTAACTTGCTCAATTTTACCTTTGGGAAGTCCTGTAGATATCTGATGCATTATCTTCAAAGCCCCATGATGCAAATGGCCCAACTTCCTGTGCCACAACTCGCCAATGTCTTGGCTTTGCACGAATTCTGCTTTCGTACTCAATGCCACACAATCATCTACCTCTAGTTTATAGAGATTCTTCATCCGAATCCATATCCTCTTGGTCTAACCCGTGGCTATGTGTCTTAGGAATGCCTTTCCTTTACTAAAGACAACATCGTAGCCTTTGTCCTCCAACATCGCGACTAATACCAAGTTCCTCTTCAGTCCAGGCACATACATCACATCTATCAAGGTGAGAGGAGCTTCATGCTCCCTCTGAAAAGCAACCGTGCCCACTCTTGAAACACTATACCTTCCCTCATCACCCATCTCTATGCACATCTTGAGGTCTTTCTCCTCCAAGGCACTAAATAAATTTTTATCACTGGTCATGTTGAATGAAGCTCCACTGTCAAGATACCAGACACAACCCATCATCGATGACACCATGCATGCGATGAGGGTGAAGTCCATTTCGAACTGAGAGGTTAATGCCTCACCTTTCGATCCTTTCGAGGATCCCTTCTTTGACTTCTTCAATGGGAAATTAGTCACTTAATGTCCCATCTTGTGACAATTAAAGCATCTTACTTTATACATGTCAGCCTTCTTCCCTCCATGAGAATAATTCAATTTCAAATGGGAAGCCTTCCCTTTCCCTTTCCTTTCCTTACTTTCTAAGGCCATAATTTCTTCATCATCATTCTTCTATGAAGAACCATCTTGTGTGCTCCTCCTGATCTCCTCCTGCATAAGATCCAACCACAGTCATTCCCAATCCTACAGTTTCTCCCTCCCATTCACATAGTCCTAGTAGGTATTCCAACTCTTTGGAAGGCCAAGGAGAGCGAGGCTCACCATATCATCATCGGCAATAGTTATTCCCACACTACCAAGCTCATCTCTGCAAGTGGTGAACTTGTTCAGATATGTGGAAATAGTATCACCCTTCTCCATCTTGATTCTTCGAAGCTTATCCTTGAGTGCCAATTTCCTCGGTTCGCTACCATTCTGGTAGAGGTCCTTCAATGTATTCCACATTAAAAATGGAGTATCCTTCCCATGGAGACTCGAGACAATATGGTCTCAAACTCCCTCAAGGATGATTCATCTCGCCTTCGCCACACACTTCTTCCACTCAGCCAACTCTTGTGCATTAGCTGAAGTTGGCTTTTGGATTTCTTGATCAATGAATTCCTTCAAGCCATTGTCTTCTAATACAGCCTCCATTCTATCTTTCCATGCTATGTAATTCGAGCTACCTTCTAAGGCATACTTGAGTCTCAAGCCATAGAATGTCATTGGTTAACCTTGAAGTATGATATGAATTCGATTTGCACCTGCAACCCCGAACTTCAAACTTCGAATTCTCTTTTCAGTATACTATTCACAGCTCTGATACCATGTAGATAATTTCTATAAATCCACCTATGATACCATATAGAAAATCAGTGCAGGTTAACCCAATAATGCAATATAAATCAAAGCAGAATACTATAACCTACTTCTACTATCAATTTGCGGAAGCTTAAAGATCGAGCTAAACAATATAACTAGAATAAGAAGAATCAATAGCAAAATACACATGAAAATACTTTGGGGAAAGCCTCAGCTGAAAACCCCACACTATTGTTTATCATACATGGTGGAAATACATAGGAATTATACAAAGCCTTAGCTCTTGCAGCTAGCCAGCTCTCAGCACAATTCTCACAGATGCTCACAGGCAATCTTGGCTTTTCTCCAGCCTTCCTCTCTGCCCTCCAAGCTCCTATTTCCTTGTGTTGTTCCTTGTGGGTGATTTCCTATTACCAAGTGCATGATCTCCCTCCAAAACTATGTAATCCTCAAGGATTAAATCCTTGACTGCATGCATGAGTTTTCTCCATGAGAAAAAACATGCAACTAATAGTACATTTTCCTTGACTTTAATCTCAACTAGATCTTTCTCATAATAGACATGCATGAGTTTCTTATGATGGAATCTTCAGTTAACTAGAGTAGCACTAGTTGAGTGCACACATGCATCAACTGACTGTTACCTCAAACAGGTTGGAACTATTTTAACTCGACTTAACTCAGTAAACTGGGTTAAATAATTACAACTCAAATATAACTCAATCTTATCTCTTTAATTTAAGGGATAACTCTTGCATGACTTCAGAAAGACTTCTAACTTGAATTTCTCCAACTAATTAATTTAAAATAAATTAATTAATTATCTCCAAGTAGTTGTTAAGACTAAATTTGATTTTAATTCACAACTTAATTCAAGGACAAATTAAATTGGAATATTCTTGTTGCCATATTTCAACAGTAACTGGAAGTAAACAGAATTGAAAGTATTCCTTATTAATGGGCCATCAATGAGCTATGATTTGAATTTATTTCAATTCCTTTTGATTCTAATGGAAATTATGTGCTTGGTACATGAAAGCATAGAAAATTCTTGTTTTGGGTGGTTGGAATTGGCTTCCAGAGAATTAGTAGCAACAACAAAAGGAATTGGAACATGAAATACTATGATGGTAAAGCATTCAAGAGCGGGGCCATTGTGGGACATTGGTCCCCAATAGTGTCCATTGATTTCCATGAGTATGCTATGGCCGATATGATGATTTTGAGGCAGGGATACTCCTTGGTTCTTGTACCTTATGATGTGAGGAAACATTTCCAAGGGATGGATCACCCGAGGGACTGTGTAGCAAAGAAGGGGATGTCAGGGGAACTTGGAAGGTGAGTGACTGCATGAAATGTGGTGACCATATTTCACGAGGGATTGTGTAGCAAAGAAGGGAAGGTCATGGAATGAATATGTTTTGGTCATTAGCATTGCCAGATGTAATAAGAAGCACATTGGTAGTGTGCCCTAGAATAATGAGTCGGAAATTGTTCACTGAGAGAACATGTAGCGCAAGGATTGTGGCATTGGACATTGCAAACAAACCTTGATTTTAGCATTGGATTTTGGATTTCCTGGGAAGGAGGTGAATCCTGGTATTACATTTGAGGGTGGAAGTGTGAGCCTTTGGATTTTCTTATCACTATTGCGGGAATCATATCCTTTTATTTGTGGGTTAGATAAAATTTGCATATGTGTATATGTGTATATGTGTATATTATTGTAAATATTGTGTCAAGTTAGATTTATAAAGCTCCATAGACAGTATATTTATTTGTTGGTTGAATTAAATGTACATAAGTATATGTGGATTTTATTCTAAATACCGTAATGAATTGTGTTATAAGCTCCTGTAAATGGTATGTTTGTCATGTTTTCAGCAGGATGTCATTGTAAATACTGCAATGAGTTGTGTTATAAATATCCATAGGCAGTATGTTTTATTTTCAGCGGTTTGTTGGTCATAAGTGTCATAGAACATTGAGGACGGTGTTCCCCCAAGGGGGAGGGGTTTGTAACATCCTCTGGTCAATTTTCCATGTAAATAAAATAATACCAAGGCCATGGGACACGTATTCCAAGTTGAATTGTGGGAAAAACATCCTAATGGGTATCACTTTCGGTTTTATTTATGGCTATTGAAATTGGCAAATGAATTGAAAAAGGAAAAGAGGAAATAATTGGCATTTAATTATGAGAATAAAGGAAAATAGGAGAAAAGGAAGGTGAAGAGACACATATTTACATGCAAGGGAAATTAGATGGAAAATGAAGAAAATGGAGACACCAATGATAAAATGGTACCTCAAAACCAATTGACAACTTTTGCTCATTCTTTGATCAAACTCAGAAAAGGAAATATAATATGCACTTGGACAAGAAAGAAAAGGAAAACAATGGTGTGCAAGAGGAATCTTGGCCAATAGTAAGTAAGGACGAAATTAGCTATGGATTGCAGGTACAAGTGTGCATGTGATATTTAGCATGTTGATTTTTGGATGCATGGTATATGTATGTGATTCCTTGGTTATGTGATATCATTGACATGGATATTTTCCTAGATTGACAGTGGTTTAAGCATTGCCTTGCCATTTCTAGGAGAGCCATGGCATTGTTGGTTTCCCACTCGTTTTTTTACTGGTTCTCAGGTTCCCTATGGTTTTGGGTTGTACAAATTCTCTGCAAGCCCTAGAACAATTTGGGTTGAGTTACTAGTTCCTGGATTCATAGATTGGAACAAACACTCTAGAGCCCTAAAAGGTTGTAGGTTGAGTTATTAGTTCCTGAAACCCTAGATATATTAGGTAGAGACTGATCCGATTGGTGTTAGTGATTTATGTACCATAGAGGTGGAGTCATTGTGGTTTATGGTTGAGGTAGTTTGGCCTCTAAAAGCCTTGGCTTGGTTTTGTTTTGGTTTAACCCATGAGATCCCACATTCATGTTTGGAATATGGCACAGGGGTGATTGGCTGAAAGAAAGATTTTGTTCATCTCAACCTATGGTCAGGTGGTACGTGGAAGTCCCTAATTTGTTTGGATTTTTCATATGTTAATAAGAGTTATTTTCCTATTGTTATCTATGAGCACTTGTACTTGTTATTATGTTGATTTGTCATGGTTAATATTTTGGTTATATGTTGGTTATAAGCATGATTCTATGATGTGCTATAGTTATGACTCCTTTTCATGATTGATAAGTATTTGAATGGTTGATGAATGCATGGGCTAACAAGTGTTATTGCAGCTACTTGAGAGGGAAGTAGACCTTGGTGATTCTCAGATGAAGTTCAAAGATTTATGATTAGATAAGCATTCATGACTTGTAGCTTACATGTTTACCATATGTTTAACGAAATGTCTATCATGAATTAGGCATATATAGGTCAATTTCGTGCTTCAATTTGATGGTTAGCATTGTTATCATCTTTTCTATGCTTCTAGAAAGTTACATACAAATTTGGTCAGTATTATGGAGGCTAGCCTGAAAAAAGTGGCTTAGATCCTAGAACTGCATGCACAGAACTAGAGGATCTGTGTCATAATCACATGGAAACAAGATTTTGAGTGTGGTTATAGGATTCCAACAGCATGTATATAGTGTCAATGGTGTGCCTATGGATCTAGGTCAGAGAAAAAGGGTTCCAACTCAGGAATTGATCACCTGGGGTGGTTGTCCAGCTCTTGAGTGATATATAGTCCCTGTGGGATGTCAATTAGTGTTCAGTTTGTAGGCCCCACTTCCTTAATTAGAACTTGGAGTTCGAGTCATGTCATATTAATACTTGTCACATATTTAGCCTAGCAAGCTTATGAATTTGGGTAAACGTGGGAGGATGGTTACAACCTAGTTGGAAGGTGAGACCACTCTTCTCTCTTTCTATGAATAGTAAATGGTTGCGAGTAAAAATAAGTATGGCTTGTGGCCCATGGGATACTATAGTGCACAAATACTCTCTGTTTTCTCTCTCCCTATCCCTCTTAGCTACTCTACTCTTCTATGGAACAAGATACACTTGAAAACCATGGAACACCTTTTTCTACTAGTGGCCTGGTAATAACACAAGGTGATAGCCTACTGGTGGTTAGGTTTGATTCCTCTTAACCAGAGTTAAAAAATTGGGTCTTCTAGATTATTCTTCATCATGATCACGTGGCTAGCCCCTTTTTCATAAATAATGGGGGTTGATGTGGCATCCTCTCGAATTATGGTGGCCAAAACAACAAACTCAACTTCCAAACGACATAACTTTTCGATATGGACTTTGATTGAGGTGATACTTACGTTGTAGGAAAGGTATCTATATGTGAAATAGGAAAAAAAATTGTTTTACTAAAATAATAGATTGTTTCCCATAAAAATGCCATTTAATGCCTCAAAATTCTCCTGAAAGGTTTCAGACCCAAATTTGGCAAATTGGGTCTCACCAGTAAAAATGGTCATGTGATCTTATTCCTCCATTTTTTCCACTCTAAAAGCATCAATATGAATGAAAAAAATATCATGATCCAATCTGGATCATGATGCCTCAAACTAATCTCGAAAGGTTTGAGACCCCAATCTACCAAACTGGTCTCACTAGTAAAAATGGCACTATGAGTTTATTCCTCCACTTTTTTCACTCTAAAAGCATCGACATGTGTGACAAACAATGTAATCATCCAATCTAGATCAATGTATATTTATTGTTAAGTGCGATAACAATATAATTTATTTCTTGGGTTTGATGATTATAACTTTTGTTTGTTAGTGTTTATTGACATATCAAAGTTAAAATTTAAAATTTTGAGAATGGTTAGTTTCTTGTTAATGTTGAAGGGGTTACTCATAAAAAGAATGATATGATCTACAAAAATAAGAATTATGATGATATTCTAGCTAAAATAGTGCCAAAATAATTTGCTTCTTTCATAGATAACTAATTTTCATATATTTCATGATCATAACCTTTGTTTAATCAATTCTTACAAACAAGACCAAAGATATCAAGAAAAATATTTGAATTGAAGAGTAAAGGGGCTACTCTCAAAAAGAACAATATCATTGGTTTAAGAAGAAGGATGATGATTATTTCATCCAAAGTAATGTCAATAACCTACTTCTTCCAAACACGCCTCTAACTTATTGCGTGGAAAATTTGTTTCTACAACTTAGAATGGGGGATATGTGTAACATAATGTAATATTAATGTGGAAAAAATAGGACAAATATAATGGTTAATCATAAATTAAAATGTAAATTCAACTAATATTAATACAAAAAATGTGTGTGTGTGTGTGTGTGTGTCAATGGTGTGAATGAAAATAGAACTTACATCCCTTGGATATGGTGATGATGGTTGCGGATGTGACACCCCTTTGTGTCATATAGTTTCCAACCCACTTGGCACCAAAAACGTAATCAATGTGGCAACTAGGGGTGGTTATGACAAATTATTATAAGGTGAGGAGGTGCCTAGGTTTAGTATGAACACACCCAAAACAAATTGTGACAAGATTCTCAAGTGCTAGGGAATGATGGTGTTGATGGGGAGTAGCAAGTGCTATCAACATACCAAGGGAGGAATCCTTGGCCTAGGAATGATGAAATGAAATAGGAAAGCTCAATGTGCAATGAAAGACCTAGTGAACATTGAGGGCTATAAAATAGATAGTTGGCACAACTTTCCTGGGGAGAATTTCATGGTGGACACTAATGTGGGGTATCTATGGGAGGAAACAGGGATGAAATCTTCTATATATATCTCTAGGCACAATAGTTCTTCCTACCTCTTTTAGTTTTATTTATTACTCAATCTCGTGTTTCCAAGCCTGAGAAGTGTAACACCCTCCTCCCACATTTACCCAAGCTAAATGTTCCACCAGGGTAAGCATGTGATGAATATTTACTACGATATGGTTCAAAATCCCATGTATAGTCAAGGAAGTGGAATCTAAAAACCAAAACCAAATTGACCTTCCTTAAGAGGTATAGAACATCTATGAGCCAACTAACCCCTCTAGGTGTCCAACCCCTGAGAGAACTTTCATCTTGACTGAACTAGACCCTTATTCCCTCCCATGAAAATATCTCCATGCAACTGAGACCCTCTAGTTGCTCCCACGATAATGCCTCCATGTGACCTTGACATTTTTTAGGCAGTGATGTGCCAATGCCCTGAATTCTAAGCCATTTTTTCAAGGCCATGTCTCAGGCTTCTGCCCAGAACTTCATGAAACTTCCAGAAATGATAAATAACATTATGACAAAACATCTAAATAAAAACTTGAACAAGGACTAGCCATGACAGACATTATGTCAAACACATCATGAACATGTAATCTATAGGTCATATAAACACATCTGAGCATAGGGACTTCATACTTATCGTAGATTTGTCAAGAAGGTTTGATGCCATATCATAATAGTTTCATTAACATCTATTAGGTCATACATTCATTATTCATTCATTTACTAATCAAAACATGAGGAGATCCATAACTCAAGTCTATCATAAACCATGCTTATAACCAGTATCAAACCAACACATCGAAAATGATAGAACAACCATTATAACCAGATAATAACAAGCACATTTATGCATAATATACAAGATGGAAAGATGTCTTATTAGCATATGTAAAAGCCAACCAAGCTAGGGATTTCCACGTACCACCCGACCATAGATTGGGCTGAACCAAAATTTTCTTTTAGCCAATCACCCCCATGCCATATTCCAAACATGAATGTGGGACGCAAAATAAAACCAATCAAAGTGTCCTCAGACTTTACTGTGTATCCTGCCAAAGGATTCCCAGGCCCAAATGATAAACATACACCACAAGTTTTACCGCAATATTTCCATATACTGAAAAAGGGATCACCAAGCCCTAAACAAGCATGGATGCCTCTAGATCTCTCCACCTAAACCATGAGGAATTTGTTTGTCTCCAACCTCTAGGCTTTACCATGTATCATGTCATTATCGGTCAAGAGATTCCTAGGCCCAACGAGTCTATACTCTCTAGTCTTTACCGTGTATCCTACCATTACCGGTCAAGGGATTCCTAGAACCAACAAGAGTATTCACAACCCAAATTTACCTTTCATCCTTCTATTACCATTCAAGGGATTCCTAGGCCATGCGATTTTTCCTGAGACCACCCCACTTAGTTTTGAAAACATCCAGCAATCCATCTCAACTAAGTAAGAGAAACCCCATCACACCATGGTTATCCAAAAATTGAAAGGCCAGGCTGAGAACCACTATCACCCATAGCAAAACCCATGCCAAAGATAGCAAGAGAACGAAAAACACACATGCATGTACCATGCATGCCAAAACTAGTAAGGAAGTCACATATGCAACTTGATACATGTAAGTAATTCCACTATATCCTCTTGATCCCACTCTTCCTTGCTTGATCTTTGCTTCCCTTTGCTTTCTTGTCCTTCATTTTCCATCCTCCCTTCATTGCTAGGGTGCTCCAAGAATACTCTAAGTGTGAAAGCGTATGAGAGAGAGAGAATAGAGAGAGATAGCTCAAAAACTGAATTGAAAAAAGGTTGTGAACTGATCCTCAAAAGCCTTTTTATTAATGAGGCCTCTCTTTTCTTCAATTTCCACTATTTTCCTTCATTTTCCTCCTCACATGCAACCTGTGGCTCTTCACCTTCCTTTTGTCCTAATTTCCTTTATTTTCATACATAAAATATTATTGCCTCTTGGATTTCCAAAGCCTTTGACAATTTCCCTTAGCCATAATAAACCAAATGAACACCCACATTAGGATGTTTTTCTCGACATTCAGCTTGGAATAAGTGTCCCATGACCTTGGTCTCATTTTACCTTTATTAACTTTATTACATGGATTTTTAACCCAGGGTTGTTACAAACCCCTCCCCGTAAGGGTAACACTATCCTCGGTATTTGATAACACCTACAACCAGAAAGACCGATGAAAAGAAAAATATATTGCCTATGGAGCTTTATAACTGTTGGACACCTACTCCTCTAAGGGTTGGTGTGGAAGATGAATAGTCTAAGGAAGTCCAAGAGACCTTGGAATACGAAACTAAAGGTCATATGAATGTACTGTAAATGTATATCATTTGTTAATAATAGATATACTCTCATGATTATCTTTAATATTATATTGTTTCCATGTATGTGTTTAACATGGTACCAGAGCGGGTGTACTCCTTCCTTGCTCCAATTTGAGCCACTTCTGTTGTGGCCTCTCTGTGCATGTCAGTTCTGCATTCCTGCAGATAGAACTACTATTATTGTGTGCATGCCTATTTCATGCTTCACACTATCTGGCTGACCTTTCTCAGCTAGATTTGTTTTGGGTTCTTTATCCACTGCCTCAAATAGCAAAAACGCACCTGACTGGAATCTGCACCTGAACACTCTGCGTTTGATAGAAAATCGAACAACCTTTAAATTTTGTGTTGCATGGAAGACTGAGATGACCGTGGTGAGTGCCATGAGTGAAGTAAGTATTTAGTGCGGTCATACATATTTGATACATATTCTGCATTAAATGGTATTCTATGTTGAATGGTAATGTGTTGACTGCGTTTTGGATGAACATTATTTTGCTTGACATGGAGTGATTGTCATGTAGTATTATTGTGTTCATAATACTACATTACGATGATTGTTTCTTTGTTAACACCTCTCCTTCCGCACAGTTAATACTCCTGACTCTGCACCATAATACTTCCTCCGTGTCAGTGAATATATCAATGAATTTGTGTTGGCAGGTACACCACAACTGTACACAGTGACTGTGGTTGCCTTGAACCATATTAGTATATACATTGTCCAGTTAGATGAACATTGCTCCAGCTGCCACATTAGAGGATCTATGGACTACGGCATTCTCATCCACAAGTGACTTCCCAAAAAGATCGAAGCCAAGACCGAAACCCTTAAGCGGGCCAAGAAGCTGAGTAGGTGGAATTTATACTTTGTTGGAGGCTAGAAATCCTTCCAGCGCGAGGTCCAACGAATCAGGAGACAGTGCACAGTAACTGTTGGATCAGTCGAATCAATGGACAGGGTTAATGAAGATGAGTGATGAAGAGCTTATCGTAGGAGATTAAGTTAAGAAATGGATGGATCACATCAAGGCACGTGTCGACATAAGGGTGGAAAATGTGCAGAATAATGGAGCAATCTTCGTAGGCAGTAAACAGTATCTCGCGCACCTTAAAAGCTGTAAATGGTATTCTACAATTTCACACAATTAACCTGAGAGGTTGACATGTAGCACGTGATGGAAAGAGAAAACCACTTTTCTTGCACGCTTTCGACTTGTTATGCATCGTGCAAGATTTCACAAAAGATTACGCGATCACCATTGGATTGAGGTAGGAGAAATAAACAGTGGAGATTGGCTCGGGATAGTTAGCGTGAGTTATTGCGCGATAACTGTCGGATTGAGAAATGAGGTCGAAAACGAAGATTTAATGTGCTAAGAAGAGCATTGATATATGTGCAAAGGTTTGTGGAATGGAAGAAATGTAAGGTTTAAGTGTGGTTTATGAAATATTTCTATTATATGGGAAATAAGCAGGATTAATGTGTTATGGTTTAAGTTGAGTTTTAACCATAGTATAAAATCCATGGTATTGTTAATATGCATGGGTAATAAGAATTAACCAAATATTATGAAGGATTTATAAGGTTCCGCTCAAAGGTTTATAAAGGTCCAGACTTTGGATAGTTAAATCAAACATTTTTGCATAGAGTTTATTGAAGGAGCATTAAACCTTGACTTGTGAAGGTTTTACAAAGTATGGAATTTTAAAATTCCTGGGACATGTATATGACATGCATTTTATATGGATATTGTGGGTATGTGCATCTTAGGCTGCATCATTGTCAAAATTTGCATTGTATGGTGATTTGTCTCAAGCTAAAAGCATTCTCTGTTGTGGAAAGCATCCGAGTATCATTTTGGATATGGGTATTATAATCATGGCGGATAGTAATGACAAAATGTTTTACAACTATTGAGTTTGAATCCATATATCTTCACACCCATGCATTTGAGTCCCAATAGCATTCTGCTCCACCACTCTACAACAACATCAAAGACAGCTTTTTCCTCATCAATATCACCTGCCTGGAGGAGTATTGTGGCCACAGAGTGCAGATTGGAGTCAAAGTAAAAGTAGCGAATGAGAAAGAAATTTGGCAGACTGCTAAAATTGATGGAAATCGCGGGGAAGTAGTGATCCTCCAATCATAGGAGATTGACGCATAACGCATCAAAACATGCAAGTAGGTTAACATTTTAAATGGAAGCGATGTGCTTATTAAAAAGAGTTTAAGGCTCATATTAAAATGGTAAGTGGTATATCGCTTAGGTAATAAAATGGTAAATGGTATTTGTATGAAGTGTGTGATGAACCGTGGTGGTGCCACGTAGCATGAGAAAACCAGATATCTCGCACGCTCTCGACCTGGTATCGGTCATGCAAGAATCTGCACAAGATTGGGTGATAGCCATTTGATTGGACGGGTCACATCGACGGTAGAGATCATCTAGGCTATTTGGCGAGTGGATAATGCAATATCCGTTGATCTGAAGGAAGAAATCAATGACGCAGATTGAAGTGCCTAACAAAAACGAAAGTCAAAGAAAGAACTAACGGCGATTGGTCAGGTAAGTAGGACCCTAAAAAAAAAATACAAGTACAAAATCTACATAATGCACAGCTCTACATATCGGACCATCGTATGTCAGTTATTAGAAGAATTGTAGCAGTGGTGGTGATGAATAGTTTAACGATTGAACATTGTATGTTGGTTCACATAATCCTGACCGTTGGTTAACGCTTGGTATCACTGCCATCATGTTGTCTCAGGCTTGGTGCCTCCACACCGGAAGATAAAACACTCGTTGGACTTCTCTATTGTTAAAACACTCTGTAAAGAACATTGTAGCACCATCAACTGGTATCCAAGGATCACTGCTTACTCCTCAGCACAACTATTCGATGCATGCTTGGCCAGTGTAAATTTGTGAACAAATTTTAAAATTTAAGTTTGAAATTGAAAAAAATGACTCGAATTGGTGAAGTATTAGAGTTTCTCAAAACTCTGATACAATCTATTGTCGAAGACACAGTTAAAATCAACAAGAACACTATTTATGATATTAAAACATGTCTGTGGAATACACAGGAAAAAATAGACTTTTTGGAGCTTGAATCTCAACTATAGTAGGAAGAATTACAGCAATGGAGTCATCATTCTTGTAGGTTTTAACCCCGTACAGAAATTACCTGCATACAAATTCTAAATCACAGAAAAATAAACAATGTGAGAGCATAACACATAAAAACACATATGCACAGAGATTTTCCCCTGGA